>CM062289.1:24819019-24984005 GCA_031216915.1 Pictodentalium vernedei
AATCAATAATTAAATGAATAACAAAAATGAATAGAAATAAAAGAAAAATAGTAATAATAATTTTTACCCCAACATTTTAGTTTGTCTGCTTTAATAGCGTGAGCTGACAGCATGATCATAGCGGCGGTAGCGGCGGCGTCCAGTTTGGTTAGAGTTTACATTCCAGTTATGATTTCGTAGCATAGCCATCAAGTTCCGAACATACATGACATGAACATTTATTTATTTATTTATTTATTGGTGTTTCACGACACTTCAACAGCCAGGGTCATATTGTGTCGGTGGCAGGTTTATTGGTGGAGGAAGCCGGAGTACCCGGAGAGAACCACCGAGCAGCGACGAGCACCTGCCAGCTCCCCAACGTCATAACCTCAGACCGCACCAAGCGATGCTCAGCACAGGCAGGGTTAGAGTGGTTGAGAACATGTGCACCTCGGCGTGCAGTATGTTTCAGCACACAGCGTCATCGTGCCCCCACATGGGCAATCGGGATGAAGTGTCTTGCCCAAGGACACAACATGACATGAACAAAGCGATGTCTTAGTCAAGTGACCACCAGACAAGTATATCATGCAGGCGAGTAGCCAGGGTTTCAAAAGTAGGGAAGGGGTCCCAGAACAACTGTCCGACGGCATCTCTAGAGGGGCCCAGTTCCGAGAGGGGGGGGGGGGGTGTCTCCATCCAATAAGAAGGTGGGTGGTAAAACGGGAGTCTTGCCAAGTAAAATGCTGATTATAACACTCTCAAAGGAGATTTCCTTGGCACTGTGGCTTGGTCAGAGAATCCGTGAGTGGGTTATAATTGATTAACCATGGTTGCAGCATAGCGTATTTGCGAATATGCACCTACAATATCCCAAACAAGCAGAGAGAGAATTGGTTTGTTTGAAACAACAGTTCAAAACTCACCACTTCTCCTTGACGATCTTTTTTTGTAGTGGGGGGGGGGGGGGGGGGGGGGGGCACTGGCAATTTTTTTTTTTTTTTGAGGAGGAGAGGGGGGGGGGGGGGGGGGTGTCACAGCCCGCTACAGCTTCACCCCTCTCCGTAGCTACGTGTCTAACATAGATGTTTTTAACTGAATTGTTGCATAGCCCATGCTTACACTGCACTCAAGTATTATACATTGTTGTTTATGTTTTGATATGACGCATTTAACGTGACGTCACTGCACGTGAAATGTGGTTGTTTGGAAAATAAGTAAAATGGCTGCACAAATTAAGCAAAACAAGTATGAAATGTTTGAAAAAGATCAATTGGCAGAAACGGCCATGAAATTTAAAAAGGAATATGATAAAGAAATTGAAGCTGCACCTTTGGTGTGGGACACCCGGAAAAAGAAGTACGTAAGGAGGATACCAAAAGAGGGTTTCGTTGCAAGGACGGTGAGGGCAGTCTTTCCACATTTGAGTAGCAGCCCCTCTGACTCAAAAGAATTTAGAAAGAAAGTGATGGTTGTCAGCCGGGCTTACCACAAGAAGCTTAAAGAAATGAACACAAGGGATTACTGCCCAGCCTCTAAAGTTAGTGTAGCTAAGAACAAGTTCCGAGATATTGGTGGTGGGAGGAAGAGTGCTGCGCCAGAACTGAGGCAAGCATTATTCGACTGGTTTGTGGACGTGAGGACAAGTTTGAAAGGCAGATTGCCGAGAAAGGTATTCAAGCTAAAATGTACTGAGCTGTATAATATGTATTTGGAGGAGAAGAAGAGAGCCGGCCAAGAAGTGCCTATTGAAGATCAGATAAAGTTTTCGAACAAATGGATAAGGGGTTGGATGCGGGAATACAGGGTTAGTCTTAAAAAACCAAACAAAAAATATGCATTAAAATATGAAGAGAGAAAGACCAGAATTATTGAGTTCCTGAAAAACGTATGGAGGGTACGCTATTTCTTCAACAAAAATTTTGACTTTGAACCTGTTATTACTGGTGGAGACCAGATGCCACTTCACAGGAATGAAAGTAGCGGACAAAAAATTCTCTGACGGGCCAAGAGTGTTTTGTTAAGGAGAACTACTCTTTATCACGAGAACGTATAACTGTATACACACAAGTATCAACGGACAACGAATCCCCTTTACCGCTACCTGAGTTTTTGTTCAAAGGCGTCGGGACTAGAACAAAATTGGACCCACCTACTGGAGTACAGACCCAATGGTCACCTAGGGGATCGTACTTGAATGACTGTAAATTTCCATTTTTTGCTCAAAAAGATACCTTTTTACCATCACTGGAACTCAGAGCTCATTCCAGCATGCTACAAACAATAAAGCATCTCCCAAATAGGATTAATTTGTTTAGTATCAAAACATATGGCATCTACCTTCTAGATGATTACTCGGTACATGTCTCCGAAGAAGTTCACAAAGCACTTCTAGCCAAAGGATGGATTCTCGTTGTTTTAGGGGGTGGGATTACTGGTGACGTTCAGGTGAACGATACAGACATTCATCACAGATTAAAATCATTGTATAGGGACAAGGAATGTCAGCTAATGTTAGAGCAGTTACAAGCACATTCTTCCAAGATCCCATCGCCGTCTAGAGATGAAATGATGAGGATGCTAACCGAAGCCTGGAAATCATTAGACGTGGACCCCGCTGTATCGTTCAAGAAGAACTTCATCACAAACTCATTTAGTGGAAACGAGGATTACCTTGTTCGCGATGGACTGTATTCTCTCGTGGGAGAGGAGATGACAAAATTCTGCCAGGAGTTGCTACAATCAACCCCACCATCTACAATCAAAGGTTTGTTGAAGACGCTCACACCACCCCAGGGAGTGAAATTCCCCTCTTCTAATGTCACCAGTGAAACTACATTAGATGAAGGGTGTGAATTGCTTGATGGCGAGGTAACTGACTCTGATAGCGATGAAGACACTGAAACAGAAGACAGTGATACGCTTGACAGTGATATGGATATCAGTGGTGATGAGAGTTCTCTTTCATCAATTAGTGAACCAGTGGTTTGTACTGTTTCTACTCCTACGTCAAGTGATCCAGCGCAACAATTAGAACAGGCAGCCGATCCATTTGCAGTAGTCATTGAAAACGAAGACTTACGCAAAGACGTGGAGTTTGTTAAAGGTTTAAAACTGTTTCTCAATAGTCACAATGGAGACACATCAGCCCAGTAGTTACCATATATTAGTCAGCTAGGGATTGTAATAAATAAAGCCCAAATTAGTTTAAAGAAGCGCATACAAGCTGATCGAAATTTGGCTCAAAAGTTAACACAGAGTGATCGACCGTCTCGAGATCAAACCGTATCTGGTGAATGTGATGTTCTAAGTGACCACATTACGGAGTCTAATGACAGTTTCATGGAGTCTGTTGATAAATCCGCAACGCCTAATACACCTGATGTTGTAGTAGGGGAGTGGTACCTTGTTCAGTATGATGATGAACAATACCCTGGAGAAATCAGACAAATAGTAGATTGTAACTACGAGGTATCTGTTATGGTCAAATATGGCTTAAACTGGAAATGGCCTGTGAAAGAAGACATTCTCTGGTATGAGTCGGCCCAGCTAATAAAAAAAATCGGCATGCCTATTCCTGTTGGTTCATCCAGTAGACAAGAGTGGACATTCCCCGATCTACGTTGATAGTATCAATCAGTGGCTGTTGCAACATTCTTCCCAATGTCCACACTTGGATATTGACTGAATTCTTTTCCTGTTCTTGAACTGTCTATGTTTCGAAAGACGTTGCATATTAAACCCATTTCACTTGACAAGCTTAGTGTCTGCGCTATTCTCCAGGCTGTATAAATAGAGCCACCTCTGCTAAGCTTGAATGAAGTTTTATAAACCGGGCTTTGTGGATATTGTGTTACTGTCGGCGATTGAGAAGTAATCTTTGAAAATGAGAAAAAATTAGTCAATTTCCGATTTGGAGTGGATCCAAATTTCGGCCAGTGGTGCTACCGGGGTGAAGCCCTGTCAGACAAGAAAATATACTTGTAGTGGGGGAGCCAATGTAGCATATGGGACTTCCCGTTGGTTTTGCATGTTAATTTTTGGAAAACACTATGAATGCATTCTCAGAGCTCCTATAAAATAGAAAAAACATGTCTCCATTTTTTCTTTTGACATTTAATGACCTTGAACAAAGGTCAAATGTGACAGGTCATTTCATCCAAAAATGTAATATCCGATAAACTTGGAGAATGTAATGATGGACCTTATATATGAAATCATTGCTAATATCACAACTGGACAGACTGCATAACAAAAATAACATAAAAAAAAAATAAATATTATATAAATTATAACTACCCTCACCCCCACCCCCACGCACCCCACCCCACCCCACCCCCAATGAGGTCAGTAACCTTGTGATGGTAAATAATTGATTTATCAGGCATTTTCCTCTGGTAAATGTGGCAGATCATTGAGAATACATCCCCGAGGTTACTGGATATGCAGAAATGTGCCCCTGTGGCTCTTTTTCGCTATAACTACTTGTGTCGACGATCCTCTGACCGTTGCTTGTGTGACATGTCGTATGGCGTACCATACTTCGGTTGAACTGTTTACACTTATTTCAAAAGGGTAGTTAGACACTAATGTAACAAAGTATGCACTTTCGTGTGTTGAAACCCAATTGACGGAACAAATACCCCCCAAAAGAAGTATGTGTAATGTTATATCCACCTCCTTTTAGACTTTGACCATAATATCGCCCACGCACTGAGTGGGTGGACGATATTAAGTCAATTGAATTGTCACTAGATCGCCTATGAATTTTGCGTACGTGTACCATGAACATATACTGTCGAATAATGCTTCTAGATTTCAGATAGATTTCTATATGTTAATCATATCCTTGTTCAATCAGATTCATATACGTTTGTTTATTTCAGGCGAAGTGGTTGACCTCTACGTTGGCCAAATAAAAGTATGGCACGCCAAAGTGGACTTTATTTTGTATTTTGCGAATTTTGAAAAAAATATTTCCTAATCTAATAGAACGAATTTCTTATATAAGAAAGTTGTTTTCTAACATAACGGAATATTTCATATAATAGAAAATAATTTTCTTATATTAGAAAATCGATTCCTTTCTTAGAAAACATGGGCACTTTGGCGTTGCAATCATATAATATCGGAGTGCTCTATGAGAGCGTGTTTGACAACAAGCAGAAGTTTTCTCTAAATAAACATAGCGCTTTAACCCTAGTCCAATGCTTGGAGCAGACGATACTTGTAAAAAAGTTTTTTATTACTAAGAATTTTCTTTTTTCACTACCAAAGCATAGGTTGTCACCCCTCATTCGAACGAGCAGTCCATGCTCGTTCGAATGATGTGTCAGAACCTATGTTTTGAGAGCGAAAATTGAAAATCTACAATCAAAATGCGTCGCTATATTCACGAATAGCGCTGGTCGGTCTTGGCCGTTGGATAAAGGGTTAAGGCTCGTGTAGCAGGAATACCTTAATTTTGATAATTTTGTTTCGTTGTAGGCTGGTGAACCAGATATACATGAATCAGTCGTAATGGAACCGTTGACCACAAAGACAGCAAAGCAGGAGACAGATTTCAACCTTTGTATCCAGTGCCAGGGTTCAGGACGAGGAGAACTAGTTGTTGAACCATCCATAGAAGCATACACAAAGTTCCTGAGATTTGTTCATGAAAGAGGGCAGTATGGAGATGGTGACTATCCTCAAATCAGCAAACGATTGGACACTTATAGTGCCACTGACTTAAAAGAATTCAAGGCAAAGTGGCACAGAACCTGCTACGGTGCTACATGCAACACTGGTCACTTGGAGCGTGCCAGAGTTCGACACAGCAAAGCCTGCACAGAAGGGGAAACTCAGCACCTCCATCGAAAGCGTGGCCGACCGTCATCTGCATCCATAAGCATGCCAGAACTTGTGCCACCATCTCGATATACACGATCTGCAGCTACTCCATTTAATCCAGGGCTGTGCTTTTTCTGTCAGGAGGTCACGAAAGAGAAGGTACATGAGATTTCCACATTCAGTGCTGGACAGCAACTTCAGAAAGCTGTAGAGAAATCAGACAATCCCCTGTGGAAAGTTCAGCTGAGTGCAGCTATCAGTGCTGATGATGCCCGTGCAATTGACGTTAAATACCACCTGACTTGTTGGGTGCAGAATGTCCAGAGAAGTCAGAAGAAGCCAAGTGATGAACACGAAGTGGGGGAAGCAAACGTTGCAATCGTGGCCTCTGACATCGAGTTTATCAACCTGGTTCAAAGCCTTCTCCAGAGTGGCGATGTTCTCAACATGACAGAATTGAAGACAACATACTCCAAGATTCTGGAAAGCAACAACATAGATGCTCAGATATCCACACGTGGCATCAAAGAGAAGATAAGCTCCCATATTGAAGATGTTCACTTCATGAAACCAAAACGACGGAATGAATCAGAACGTGTCTTCTCTACTGCCGTACGAGATGCTGCTATGGAGGATGCCCTGGCTAAGACGACAGAGAGAAGCATTCAACAGCTTTATGAGAGTGCTGTGATCCTTCGGAACGCTATAGCCTGCCAAGCAAAGTACCCATGGGACTTTTGTGGGGATCTAAACACTGGTGTGGCTGAAAGGCATGTACCCAAGGTACTCTATACATTTATCCGTTGGCTGTTAGAAGGTCCGGCTACAAGCATCAAAACAGAGACAGTGCGCTCAGCTACCATCCACCAAAATGTTCTCTCTATTAGTCAAAACATCATGTACAGTTACAAGTCTAAAAGGCAAGTAACTCATAAGCCAAAACATCAAGATGCCCCATTCAGACACCGACTGGAGTGTCCACAGCAGCTTGCTGTTGGAATAGCAGTACACCAGTCAACCAGAAGTAAAAAGCTTTTGGAATTTTTACATGGTTTTGGACTATCTGTGGATTACAGTCGGGTCCTCAGACTAGAGACACAAATAGCAAATGCCGTCATAGAGTCCACGAGAAAAGAGGGTGCTTACCTGCCACCAACCATGCGCAAGGGGTCCTTCATCTTCTTTGCAATTGACAACAGTGACTTTAATGAAGACACCCCTGATGGTAAGCGCACACTCCATGCAACAGCAACCGCAATTTATCAACGGCAGGAACAATCCGACGAGAGACCAAATCAACAGAGACTCAGACTCTATAACAAGAAAATCAGAGATCGATCTCTCAAGAATCTCTCAACTCCAGACTTCAGCCCATGTTATGCACCAAACACTCAAGGGGTCAAATGTTCTGCATTCTGTAGCTTTGTGACAGGAACTTCCAAAGATATCATCAGGCCATACCTCGAGCAGGACACCGTGTGGCTATTATCACGCACTATCATGCGCACAGCAGAAGATGATGAGGTACAAGACGTAGACATGGACTCATCCGATGATCTACTGTTACCAGAAGGACCACAATCTGCTTCTCATTTTACAGACACAACAAACCCATTACCTTCAACCACAAATCAAGTTGAGATTCTAGAGAAAGACATAAGCACGTTGGATAAACACCTGCCTGAAGCATCTGATGTTTTAGCTGCCCAAGCAATTAAACATCACAACATTCCTACGTGGTCAGCATACAACTCACTTCTCTCCTCTACAAAACCCTTGACTGAAGTAAGTGCTCTGCCACTAATAGCTGCACCAGCTCATGAATGGGAAACTCTGATTACCGTTTTGAAGAACACTCAACAGATCAACTGCATGGTTGTGGGACCAAACAGGAAGACAGTAATCACATTAGACATGGCGTTATATGAGCGTGCTAAGCAGCTGGAGATGACTAGGGAAGACTGCAAGGGAAAGTGGCTGCTGCGTCCAGGAGAGTTGCACATTGTTCTAGCCGGTCTACGGGCCACAGGTGATACAATCGAAGACAGTGGATTGGATGAAGCCTGGAATGAGGCAGACATCTATGGTCCAACCACGACCAGACAGATACTAGAGGCAAAACACATGAAGAGGTCATTGGAGGCACATATGACAACAGTTCAGGCCCTCTACGACCTCTATGTGGATGAATTTTTTCATCAACATCCAAACCTAAGGGAGCCATGTTCTGAGTCAGCAAACCAATTGAATAGGAGCTGCATCCAACATGTCCAAAACGAAATGATACAAGAGCAGCAGAATATGCTAAGTACACTTGAATCCAACAATGTTCTGGAGCTCATGGCACACTTTAATGAAAAGAAGGAAACCAAAGTTCCACTATTCAAGTTTGTGTGGCGATACATGCGTATGGTGCTATTGATCTACACTTTCATCCGTGCAACCCGCGATGGACTCTGGGAACTTCATCTAGCTTCCCTTGATGAACTGTGCAAATATTTCTTTGCTCATGACAAGCAGAAGTATGGTAGACTCATTCCACTCTACCTAGCTGAAATGGGCACTCTCAATGATACTGATCCAGAGATACACCAGGAGTTCATGGATGGTAACTTTTCAGTCCATAAGAGCCAGATACCTTTCTGTGCTGTGGGGGTAGACCATGCCCTCGAACACATCAATCGCATCATGAAAGTTACAGGCGGTCTTGTGGGCATTACCCAGAATGCCAGTGCCCGGGAGAGATTCTTCCTGACTGCTCCAGAGCTGAGTAGGCTTGCAGAAGAAGCACGCCACATGGCGGGCTCCTCAACATCAACACGCTCAGAACACCATGACCTGTCGACACCTGTCTGGAGGAGGCAGGAAGAGAATGTCCATCGACTGAAGAACGTCATTAGATCATCCATGAATCCCATGTCATACGATGGTGAAGATTTGACGAACATCATCACAAAGGTGATAATGCCAACTCATGTGCAGAGTGATGTGTGCAGTCGTGATGAGGTTGGTCAGCAGAAGTATGCTACTTTTGTTGAAGAGCGAATCAAGAAGACAGAGGTCAGTGTCTGGGCCAGAATGAAAAAAGTTCAGTTGAAGATGTGGAAAAGTGCCAGGAAGGTAGTAAAGCACAAACTGGCTGGTCAAGTGGTCGAGCTAAAAGATGACAGGTCTTTGTTTGCCCGTATGTTGATTGTGGCACGGTCTCGACCAGAAATTAATTTGAAGGACGCCATTGGACAACACGAGTTCACTGCTGTTCCACGAGCCCTGTTTGCACTAAGTGGGGCACTCCTACCGTGTACAGACAAATACAAGCTCATGTCAATCTTAGAGGAATTACCAACACAGATTTCTGCCAGTGAACAGCACAAGAATGTAGCAGGGCCACAGCCTTATGGAGATAATTCCGATGACACCCAACCACCCAATTCTGATGACATACGACCACCACCTAAGAAGGTCACTGTTATAGATGGTATGGCAGTTGTCCAAGCAATGGGCAAGCCACCTTGGATCAAGACCTGTGGCCAGTGGGCCGACCACTTCACCACTACACTCGAGAACCAAATGAAAGACTGTGACGAGGTTCATGTGGTCTTTGATCGATATGATTTGCCTAGTTCACTGAAGAAGGCCACACGGGAGAGGCGCCAAGGTGGCAAGCCACCATTTGCCTACCATGTAGAAGACAGCACACCAATCGGAAAGGTACCAGTAAAGCTGTTTCTGTCAAGTACTAGTACCAAGGATGAACTGACAGTCTACTTGGCAAGAAAGACTCTGTGCTACTTTGAGGGAACGACTAAAGCCATTGTTGTCACTGCAAGACAGGAAGCACTGTCCAACTGCCTGGATGTGAAACACTTGAAGAGCTCCCAAGAAGAGGCCGACACCAGGATAATCTTGCACAGTCTGGATGCTGTTCAGAGAGGTGCAACAGAACTGTATATCAGGTCTCCTGACACTGACGTGTTTATCCTGGCACTACGACGTTACCATGAACTGTGCAAGGACACCTACTTTGTCACTGGTGTGGGAAATAAGAAGCGCCAGATCTCACTTGCCCCAATAGTTCAGACCCTGGGTGACATGAAGATTGCAGCCCTGCCAGCCTTCCATGCATTTACAGGAGCTGACCAGACAGGTCGATTTGCTGGAAAAGGAAAGTTGACCTGTTGGCAAGCACTTCAGAGGTGTTCAGATGAGGTGTTATCTGCATTTGCTGCCCTTGGAACCACTAATGAGCTGACCACTACTACAGAAAATGCTATTGAAAGATTTGTATGCCAGCTGTACGAGCCAGATACATCAACTGTGGATGTTGGTGAGCTCAGATGGAGGCTGTTCTCTAAAAAACAGCTAGAAGCTCAGAAGCTGCCACCGACACGTGGTGCCCTACATGAAACCATTGCCCGGGCACATTACCAGGCTATGGTGTGGCATCAGGATAATGTACCCGACCCCCAGCTACCACCAGCCACAGAGTATGGATGGATGACAGAGTCTGATGGAGAGGGTCTTGTGCCAATCCCGACAAAGGAACGTCCAGCACCATCCACCATCACCCAACTGATAAAGTGTGGCTGCAAGAAATCTAACTGCAAGTCTCACTGCTCGTGCAGATCACAGAATCTTAACTGCACAGAGATGTGTACATGTGGAGCAGATGAAGAGATCTGTGACAATGCACCACAAGAACATACCATGGCCATGATTGAAGAGATTGGCGATGTTGATGAGGACAATGATCCCACTTTGTAACAGTTAGTTTCATGTTCTCATTGCTTAACTTCAATATTCTCAGGGTTTTTCTCTATGAACTTGTACGGAAGGAAGCAACGAACATTGGTACTTGCGTGTCAACAGTAATTATTAGTAACATGTTACATCTTCAGGAATTTATACTAAATGCACTATAATTTCTAGAATATGAAATAAGCTGATGTTCCAAGTGCAAATAGAAGAATTACATTTAAATGCATCAACACACTGGGTTGGTTTCTTTTCTGAGCTAGAGTTACATGGTTTTGGAAAATTCCCAATAAAATGATTGATGATATTTCGGTCAAAATGGAAAATTCAAAGTCACTGACCTCAGTCAGCAGGGACTGAGCGGTTGGGTAAAACCTATAAGGAGTATTTTGTTCTATGTGGGGTCCTGTCGGTAGAAAAATAGCCATACATTTACATCTACGGTCCATTATGGCATCCACCAAAGCTTCCCTATGAAGCATTTTTAGCGAAATTGACCTGTCACCTTTGACCTTTGGTCAAGGTCACTAAATGTCAAAAGAAAAAATGGAGACATGTTTTTTCTACTTCATACGAACCCGTAGAACAAATTCAGAGTGGTCTCCAAAAATTAACACGCAAAACCAACGGGAATACATTGGCCCCCCCACTATTGTCCCAATCCTATTAACCCTATCCCCAACACTTGGAGCACACAGCACACGTGAAGAATTTTTTGTATAACTAAACTTTTTCATTTTTTGCATCTAAAGCATAGGTTGTGACCCCCATTCAAACGAGCGTCTCATGCTCGTTCAAATTAGGGTCGACAACCTATATTTTAGATACGAAAAATGAAAATCTGAAAAAACTGCATTGCACTATTCGAGAAAAGCGCTGATCGGTTTTGACCGTTACGTTGGGTAAAGGGTTAAATAATATTGTTGATGGGAATAGAACTGCATTTCGATTTTTGTTAACGCTTTGAAATATAGGACGATGGGAAGAGAGAGAACGGTTCGAAACAGGGACCGTTGAGCGTAAATAAAAATGAGGGGCTGGGACACACAGGGTTCCGAAGGGCCCGAGTCCCTTAAGGGCTGGGGGGTCGGGGTATGCCCCCCCCCCCCCGGAAATTTTTTGAAAATAAGAACGCATAAAACGCCATTTCCTGCAATCTGAGACATAGTTTCTTTTCATAAAACAATTCTGAATTTCACCCTTTTTCGTACTATGCTATGTTGGAACTTCTTTTCAGCGATCCATAGACGGATAGGAACCATGTCGAAGAGTACATGTGTTCACATTACAGACTAGA
Organism: Pictodentalium vernedei; assembly: GCA_031216915.1. NCBI lineage: Eukaryota > Metazoa > Mollusca > Scaphopoda > Dentaliida > Dentaliidae > Pictodentalium > Pictodentalium vernedei. The sequence continues at coordinate 24,830,886 of CM062289.1, forward strand.
GAGGTCGGTGCGAGATGTTTACGGGCGTGAAATGAAAAACAAATACAACTTTTTGAATTTTTATTTTGACAAATTAACTTGCCGCCCAACACTCAGAGCACATCGGGTTTTTCTGCCCAGCACTTAAGTGTTGGGTGGAAAAACCCGGTGTGCTCCAAGTGCTGGACGGCAATTCCCAGTGCCGGGTACGGCCGCCCGACCCCGACCACCATAGCGAGAACCCTGCTCTCTCTCTCTCCTCTCTCTCCGAAAAAAAAAGAAAAAATGTGGAGGGGGGGGGGGGGAGGGGGGCTGAAGCCCACCCAGCCCAGGCTCCGCGGCCCCAGCGAAATTTAGGTAGGGGCCTGTTCGCGCTTGTTTTACTAAGGGATTGGCCTATACTTCAAATAGAGTATTAAAATAGGCGCTTTGAAATTCGGGTAACAGGTCTGTTGACACTCATCCCTTTAAGAGATTGGATTACTTTCCCATCATTACAGTATTGATTCTAATGTCAAAAAGTGATGGGTGTGGTGACGGGGGGGGGGGGGGGGGGGGGGGGGGAGGCGGCGAGCGGGCATGAGTGTCATATTCAGATTAAAAAATATGATGCTTCACCCCATCCTATTATATGATATTGTTAAAGAATAATGGAACGCCCTTCCTATTTTCATTAACACTATAAAATAAAAGGGCGACGAGAAGCATAGTGCAGGTGTGTACTAATAGCTATGGCGGGAAGGGGTGGTGCTTCCCAAAACTCGCAAGGTCCCCAAACTGAAGTCAAGGGGAGGAGAGAGGGGCGGGCTCTGAACTACCAATTTCACCCAACTACTGGTCTACTTATTTGTGAGAATTGTAGGCACGTATTCGCAAATATGATTTGCAGTAGTCATGGTTAATTAAGTATAACCTGCTCCCAAACCGAGTTCACCAAGTCGAAAATGAGCCTATAGCCCCCAAGAGATGCCTTCGGTTCTCGGAGAACCCAAAACTGACTTGTGCGCAATCCCCCTCCCCCTCCCCAGCCCCTTTTTTGAAACCCAGCTAGGCGCCTGGCATGGGGCACTTTCAACTAAGGGTAACGAGCCTGTTCACGCTCATTTTACTGAGTAAGGCTATGATTCAATTAAAAACTATCAATTATTATTCCTCATGTGGTAACGTCTTCAAAACATCGTCTACAGTCATGCGGTAAGTTCAATCGGATCATAGAAACTCTCACATGCAGGCTTTTTCCAATCCTCAAGAGTTTTCACTTGCTTAACTGTGTTCTGGTGACCAATTACCGATTTGCACATCAAGGGAGCTAATTCATTATCTCTGAAAATCACGCCTTTCTGGTCAATCGCTTGCATGACTGGTAATCAAATCATTTGCTCAGTACTGCTCAGTTTCAATGAATTGATTTCTCAGATTAGTGCAAGATGATCATAGGGGGATTGGCATTCCCACTCTTGCAGTCATTCAGAGTCTGAGGGTATCATTACAGGGGCCTTCAAATCGAAAAACAGAGTATGCTTTGATCACGCATTGATCATTAAAGTTACCTATTCTCGTGATAATTTACTGGAAACACCGTCGTAAGTCCATGCTTTTGGCGTTCAGTTCTCACTTTCGTCAGGCAATGTGTTTTTAAAGGAGTTAACAAGCCATGGAAATCCTGCAACCGTTTGAACATTGAGCACCAACCTGTCCAATGATGTCTAAGGATTTTATTTTTAGAGGATTTTCAATGTAACTTCTGGCAGGCACGTTTGAGTGTGAAAAACGGGGGGGTGGGGGGGGGGGGTGGGGGGGGGGTGGGGGGGTTTCAGCAAGAATTGCCCAAAAAATCTGATGACTCCCGAAGCTTTGGCAAAGCTATAAATAAAAAAGAAATATAGTCTTGCCCCCCCCCCCTCCAAAATCGAAGTCACTCCCTGAAACCACATTTTTGGGGATGGGGAGCAACCGCTACCCATCTCATATGCCTACTAGTAGATGCTAGCATTTGCGCTTGTTAGTTCCGGGCCTTTCCTTTATGAATTGGCTTGCTAATTGCTTGATTTACCCCAGGTCAGTCGAGGATTTCCCTGCGTGATCAATTTTGAAGTTAGAACTAACTACTACCAGTAAATATACTAGTAGGTTATAAACCGAGTTGGCAATCTGTAAGTGAATTACAGTCCGAGTTCGAAGCAGGAGTGACTGTCATTCACTTACAGATTGCCACGAGGTTAATAACATATTTATAACAGCCCAAGCGCCCCGAGTGAAGTAGTGAGCGCATGAGTGAATTAATCAACAATGAAGCAGTCGGTTTGTGCATCGCTGATTTATTTATTATATTTTGTCATTCTTTCACTGAATGGATCCTCTTGATGAAAGTGATTTTTCTGCTATTGGGGACTTTTCTATTGAACATGACTTACAATCACTTGATGATATTGCGACACAAGACTTGGTGAATAAAAAAATGAAGTTAGTCGTAAAGGTAGTTACGTTTCACTAATAAGCTATAGAAACAATATTAAAACGAGTTATGGCTGCTATTCAGCAGCCACGACTCAATCTCAGTATTTTTCAAGATGTCCCCATTCAAGATAACTTTTCGTTGGGGGTAAATCTATTAAAAATTCAGTTATCTATAATATCTTTTATTAAAATAAAAAAAGATATAATGCATGACTTCATTAACTTGGGCTAGTTACGCACCTGTAGTGCCCATTTAGGTGATGCAATCTTCGACAGGAAGCAACATGGTATAAAAATTTCCCTAAACTTTACTTAAATCTGATTTGCTCACTCGATTATCAATTATGCGTAGATGTGGATGCATGGCCTTAAATAAATAAATAAATAAATGAATAATAAATAAATAAATAAATAAATAAATAAATAAATAAATAAATAAATATTGCAATTTCTTTTGTTTCACATACCTACATTGCTATCATTTCCCAAACTGTGACGCTTAGAAGCACAATAACTAATTCATTACGTACTGTAAACAAACAAGTCATTAACAGATCTGTAAATTCAGAATGAATTTATTTACAGAGCTGTAAATGGACAAACAGTTCGTTTACAGATCCATACGTAAATTAAAGTTCATGTAACGTGACTAAATCCAACGATGTCATTGGACGAGGGGCGCTTGGGATGTTATAATTAGTGGTATGGCCTAGCAGCTAAAACGACAATGAACTCAAAATAAACTAGACAGGCTTGTCATTGTCACACCAATAAGGAAGGTTGCTATGTACAAAGGTCACGCAAAACAGTTTATTTATTTGCGATCTAGGGTATTCTGGGTTGTATTTATCAAAGCATGTGCAATATTGTGTTAAAAATCTCCATAATATTGCACATGCAGTGATAAAGACATCTCCGTATACACACTGTAACATGCTATTGTTGGTTTCAAATGAGACGGTAATCAACATTGTTCCATAAAATATTTTTGTTGCGATGACTCATGAGTCTTATATCTTGAATTATCTGTCCTCCTCATTTCGGTCACTTGATGAAAAAAAATGGATTCTCGTACTAAGTAGCAATTCTCACCGCCGTCAACGGCAATTTTCGGGAAACCAAAATGCAAAATTGGTAATGTGTTTTGGTTGCATGAATTTTCAAAGATTCAAAGAAAACAACATATAACTCAAACATGAAAGTTATTTTAGCAGCCATCACGCTTATTGTGCACCAGCACTGTTATTTTGTTTTTGTGTAAATGTCAAGCCATCACTGTTATTCGGCCATCACTGTTATTTGGCACCTAAGAGTATTCAGCCCCGATAACTGCGCTTTTCTGCCCAAACCGAGGCCGAAAAGAGCAGAAAGTAGTTATGGGGACGAAAAGCGACAGAGCCCATTTGCACAATTTCGATTGTACAAAATTTAGGTATGGAATTTATTTTTCGATGTGACAGCCTACATCGATTTGGCTTGCCGTGATTATGAAATTCCATAGTCGATTAATCAGAGCCCAAAATCGACGATTAGTCGACTTTTTTGACCACGTTTTTTTAACAAAGGTTGACTAAAATGAGATGGCTGAATGGTCCTAAAGGTAGGTATAACCGAGCGTGTGGCCATGCACATTTCAAATAACATGATGACATAGTCAACAATCCATCATTCCCACATTATAAGGCTTGGTGAATGTCGGAATGAACGTTTCGTCGACCATATTCTGTTAAGTTGGTCGATCGTCTGCTATACCGTTAAGGCCACTGATAAATGGCTAAATGCTGTCCAAAGGGAGACAACAAAATGATGACTTCATCTTGACTTTTGTGTTCTTGACCCATGATTGAAAATGACTACGCAAATTTCATCAAACCCATCGAGTTTCATTTCGTGTTCAAAATAAAAGATTTATGAGCAAAGAATGGTTATTGGAAACGATGTTGTTTAAAATACGGACATGTTGTTGACATGACGAGAGCAGTAATACTTGAAAATAACTTTCATATTATCCACAAAAAAATCATTAAAGTGGGAGGTAATTACCGCAAACATTTCCGAATCGGACTTCGAAAAATGACAATTTATTTGAGAGGGGGGGGGGGGGGGTTGATACTGCCCTCCTTTACCTCCTTATAGTCTACCACTGTCGTTTATACATCCAGAAAAGTTCCCATCATGTATATACAGCGTGATCATGTTCTGGCAAGGCAGTGGTGTCGTTATACATGCGGGGGTAAAAAAAGTCGAAAAAGTTGACTTTCAAATTTAAAGTCGATCAATCGGCATGACCGACGATTAGTCGACTTTTTGCATAATCACGGCAAGCATAACATCGATATCAAGCAAAGGTGTGTCTCTAATATATCATCAATTTCAGCAACTATCCTGCATCTTAAATTTCGATATGAAGCAAAGGTGTGCCTGTAATATATAATCAATTTCAGCAACTATCCTGCATCTTAAATTAATTTAATCCACCTGTGAAACGTGTTGCAATAATCACAACACAATAGCCGGCCATTGACATAAATCAGAATTGGTTATCAGTTCTGACGTAAGTGGTGACGTTTCACACAAACTTAATGACCTTGCCAATGGGAGCAGAGCATATGCTTTTGTATTTGTAAACAAAAGCTGGTGGATTCAGTGATGAATTGCCGGCACTGAATAACTAATTTTGAAAAGTGTCAAAGCGGGAGAAAACAGGACGTTGCTGTGAGGGTGGGAGATTGGGTACCAAACCGAGAGTCTCGCGGCGAAAGTGGGAGAGTTAACAGGTATGGTTGATATACATGTACATGTATGTATACAACCTGAGCCATCAGAAATCATTTTGTTTCAAACTTCAGGGCTTTTTTGAAATATTGATTATGATATACATGTATACCCCATATTTCTTGAGAAACTACGGGGTATTTATCAAATTAATCCAAAATAAACAAATATATACCCCACAGTTGAGTTGAATGAATTCATTTTACAGTACCATTAAGAATGTGAATATTGAACTTAAAATTTTTACCTTCAAAACTTGTTAGACTTATCAATAGAGATCGCATTTATGGTTAGACCGAATATTGACTTTTTAAGTAAAATTTATAGCCTGAGGCAGGAGAAATCATTTTGTTTCAAACTTGAGAACTTTCCTTAAGTTTTGATATACATGCATACCCCATATTGAGACAAATTCAGGCCTGGCCGTTTGAGGAGAGCTATTGCTCTGGCTCGCCTTGGCGCCCCTCAAACCATATTAAGGAGAGCCATAATTGCTTTCCTTAAACTGTAAATGGCTCTCCTCAAACTTTCAGTTCCCTTATTAAGAACCAAGTATAATGGATTAAAGGTGTAGAATAGCTCCCCTGAAACAGATTTAGGGGAGCTGTAATGGCTCCCCTGGATTTTTCAAAAGGCCGGGCCTGCAAATTGTGGGGTTATATACATGTATGTATACAACATGAGCCATCAAAAATCATTTTGTTTCAATCTGTGGGGCTTTCTTGAAATTATACATATATCCCCATATTTCTCTGTGGGGTATTTATCAGATAAATCTAAAATACCAAAACATACATGTACAGTACAAGTCAAAATAAGTAGCAGGATAACCACTATAAAGTACATGTATGTATCCTACTTTTTCTACATTAATGATAACACCAGGTTCTGACATTATTATTTGGAAAGCTCTACATGAGCTTTCCAAAAAATAATGTCAGAACCTGGTGTTATCATTAATGTAGAAAAAGTAGGATACATAGTTTATAGTGGTTATCTTACAATTTATTTTGACTTGTACTTTATATCAGGGTTTCTGCTATACTGGCACTGGTATGGACTGCAAATGTCAAAGCTTGAACCACCCAGATGCAATAACACTTTTTGCGCGTTATGAAATGGGAAGTGGAATCTACGGATCGTTACCTACACTGTTCCGATAACACTTCATCATTCCATTTGACGAACTAAACTTTCACTGCAATACCGATTTCCCAGGTTAGATATAAACATCTCTGATCTATTTTCGCTTCGTCGGCACCCAACTGCAATTCCACCTTTTTTCACAGAACTTCAATGTGCGGGATTGTGTACAAATTGATAAGATTTCCTATTAAGTCGGGATACATGTACACTGGTTTGTTCCACCAGTGGGAAACCTGAGAAGTGAAGCAATGCATGTTTACTGTGGTAAACAAGCTCTGTTTTACTGGTAAAATAGGACCTGTTAAACAATGCCTGGGGTAGAAGTCCTTTAACAGGGTTCTTATGCTAGTGATTGGCGATTTTTCAATTTTATTGAAGGATTCGATTTTTTTTATAAAATCGAAAAACCGAATCGAGTGAATGCAAAAAAATGGAAATCAAGATTTGTTTAGGTGCTCATAACCAACAGTCGGTAAATGACAGAAATCATGCTGAATGTTTTTTACATAATTGGAAATTTCGTACCCAAACCTTTGGTTGCATTCAGATCTAGGTGTTTAACACCCAAATCTGGATGTTTGGGACCCACGTTATTGGGGTGGAAAATATTAAAAAGTCCAGAGATGTTAGGGCTGCAACGATTAATCGTGAATTCAATGCATCGCGATACGCTTCCATACGATACGCGTATCGTATCGTGTGAAGTGTATCGTGATACAAAAGTATCTCGTTTCTTTTGAATTGGACATATGTAAAATAGACCAAACCTGTTCTAGTCCTGAACCAAGGAGTTTATTCTGCCTTTTTAACTTGTTCTAAGGTCAAAACAACTGTATATCAGTGAAAAATGAACTCTTATTTTTCATTATAAATATGGATGTACTGGTTTTGGTGTATCGTGATATGTATCGTATCGTTGGTCATGTATCGTGATACGTATCATAGCGTGACAAAGTGTATCGTTGCAGCCCTAAGAGATGTACTGCAGTACTGGACAGTACAGGCAGTGTTATATTGACAGTGGCTTTGCAGTCACTGAAAAAACACATTCGTAAAGCTAAACTCACAAGATTTGCCTGTCAATTTTCCACCAATATCGAACTAATCTTGATTTGTGACCAGTGGCTGCAGCCTCTTTCGGGCCCTCGTCGGTGATACATAAATATTTTCAACATTTTTCCTTGACGTTCGTGGTTCACCGAGCAAGCATGACTTGACATTTATTAGCTCCCTTGATATGCACCACTGAAAGTCTTATTTGGTTTTTCACTTTTTGCCACTCAGCTGCGCGACGGGTAATTTGAATTTTAAGTCAGTAAGTTGATGGTAGTCGTAGCTTGTGAATTTGTTATGTGCCCTTATGTGCAATGTGCAGACAGCAAACATGAAAATAATCTTTTATTTTTATTAGAAGTGATATATTTACTAAAACTTACTTAACTTAGTTTTTGGAAGAATTCTGTAAAACACCAGCACGCACACACACACAGTCACACAACCAAACTTTACTTTCCTATTTAAAGATTAAAGTCTTCCCCCAAATGCTCAGATTAGCTGGCAAATAATGGACCATGGGGAATTTCCCTGTCAAAGGTTTGAAACACCATTAATAGTGGTGTTTTGAAATTTTGATGAGGCGATTCCTACCTTTACTGAAAAAAATCGAAATCAAATCGAGGTTTTTCGTCTAAAAAATCGGAATCGAAAATCGAACAGAAATTGGAAAATCGCGCATCTCTATCTTACACTAATCTGGAATCCTGGAAAAGTCACGAAATTTCATAATAGCACTTGCAGGCCTGGAAAAGTTATGGAAAAAGCACATTTTTACCCAAAGTCTTGGAAAAGTCATGGAATTTTATTTTTTGGTGAGCTACCATCTTTGACTATTGCGTATGAACATAAACAAGTCGAAGTATATTAATTATTGTTGTTAATTCCGATAGCTAAAAAGCTCCCGACTTCTTCAGATTTTGCCTTTGGGACATGTCCATCTCCAAATCTTGCTTACTGCAAGTTACTTCCCTTCACAGTTATTTATAGTTTCCAACTTCATTCAGCCATGTCGGGCAATTGTTCCCTCAAGGATAAATGGGTCATGGATCCACTGTTTAATAACTGGCTGAGATGATGTAATAATAAACTGACAGCAACATGTAAATATTGTGATAGAACTTCTGATATCAGTAATATCGGTGAAGTGGCTGATGTTAGTCCTACTGAAGGCAAAAAAACATTGCGAAAATATGGAAATGAGGATGACTGCGTCAGGATAAATGAGAGAATTTTTTTAGAAGTAAATCACTGTCTGAACAGGGTGTCTAGAGCCTTTCAGGAGCCGGAATAAGGCCCCGTTTCCCTTGTGTAATGGGTACAAAAATTCCCAATTTTGACTTATAAAATTCCCCCATTAAGCAGTAATGGTCAAACAAAACATGACAATGAGCTGACGATATACAGGACAGGCATTTTAGTAGTCATTGTATGACTGTGGCCGGGGGGAGGGGGGGAGGGGGCCTTCCCCTCACTCCGCCTCAATGTGAGGGGAAGGGGCCACAGTCATACAATGACTAGCATTTTAGATGCAATAAAAAAACCAAATGTTCCCTGAAAATTGCTCAGGTTAAAATTTCATTAGAATATAATGCTAGCACTCACGAAATGGCATTTCAGCAAGTCAAATTTCGAAATTTTCTCCAGCGGGGTAAACCATGGTCATCCCATTGGACCCTGGATCGTAGAAAGGTCTCTTCCCAATTTCTGTGGATTAAAGCCTGCTGAAGTTCCGGAGGCGCCATAACCATCCACAGTGTCAGCTCTGGCATGGTGCATGTAAATTACAAAAAAATCTCTCCATCCCCAGTCTTTGAATTTTTTCCGAAAAGTTTTGGAAAAGTCATGAATTTTTTTCATCGGTCAGTTGTATGAACCCAGTTTAAAATGGGCAACATGGATATACATTTAAACGACTGATTAACTTGACTTTATATCCATGTGGTGGATAGTACTGGTTACGATTAGCCATTGTGCAGAAGTATATGACCTTAAGCACCAATAAATAAATAAATAACAATGGTTCGCTCCGATGCAAGAGAATTGCATATTTTAGGTTGTCAGAATCCGAATTTCCCTGATGATGGGCCGAACCATGGTTGCCCTGCTGCGGTCTAGGATCGACGACCACATTATTTTAAAATCAAGTGGAAGCCCTGTATATACCCCAGAGTTGAGTTTACTGACTTAACCTATTTCACTGTAAATTCAGAATGTGTTTGAATAGTAGACTTCAAATTTTTATGTTCAAAAGTTGACAGGCATTCCCAATTTTTGACAGAAGTTGCATAATATGGTTTAATAGTAGGGCCCTGCGAATCGGGCATTTTCATTTCGAATCGAATCGGGTAAAAGAATCGAATCGCCACAAGATGGGAAACCTGCTGTAAAGGCATAAATTGATCGGAAGTGAAACAGAAATCGTCACACTTTGTGACATAAATTAAATTTACGTCAGTGTAGTTGTATGTGTAGTACACCAGTCCAATGAAGTTGAATCAACTCAATATATCCGTCGTGAAACTGTCAACCATTAAAAAAAAAGACGAGAACGTCGGGAAGTTACAACGAAATGATATTTTCATGAATTGGGCATCGGAACTCTGATACAAATATCACCATGCAATTGAAGGGGAATAACCCTCTAGTATGTGGCCGTCATTTTGCCGGGTTTTATTGATGAATTTCAATTCGAGTTACTCCCCCTTCGGTTATGCCTGTCAAGTTTTTCGGGAAGACTTCAGAGAGTCATGCTATGGCAGAGCCTTGGGTTATTACCAGGGCCAGATTTAGACATGTGGGGGCCAATTGAGGCTCGGGCCCCTAGGCACTAGCAAAGCTGCACCACTGATCGCGAAGTTTGCAAGGACCCAAGAAGGCAAGAATCACGATCAGTGACATTGCCATGGGGTTCCTAGCGATTGATGTGTCCTTTGATTGAAATCATACGTGCCCCCCCCCCCCCCCCTCCCCCAAATGAGAGAGACCAGTATGTAACCATGTCTTTAGTTATATAGTAAAAAGGGTGCGAATTACAAGTTTTTTTTTTACCTGCCCCATGGGGCAAGTGGCTCTTAAAACCTACCTGCCCCAAAAGATTTTCACTTGCCCCAAAACCCGCACAGACATTACTAGCGTGTATATTATAAGAAAAGCCAATATAAAGGATCCTATTAAAGGTATCTCCATATTGGCTTTTCAAATAATATACATGCTACTAGTAGAGTATGATACACATGGTGCCGATACTGTACATATGTCTGGGTACGAGCATGTATTGTTAAAGATGTACAAATAAAGTTTATTTAATATTTGTACCGAAAATGATTTTTTTCTTGGGCCACCTTAAACACCTACAAATAAATGATGACCTCATTTCACCTCCGACCAGTCTGGGTAATATAGAAATTAGAATTACAAGTCCGTAATCATACGAGTGTGCCAGGTAATTAACTCTAAAAACTAGAACTATCACTGAAGGTAATTAATACCTCCGCTTTGGGTTTTTAGAGGAATGCACTTCTGATCATGTAGGCGAAGGCCATAAGGAAATGTATACATAAAGATCATTTTTTGTTGTTGAAATTTGTATTTGCATGTGGCCTTCCACAGAACAGCACTGAATACTTAAAGAGCCCACACATATATGGTTTACATTTGGAAAAACACATTTACAATGTGCAACATGTATTCAAAATCGGATCATTAATGTTGGAGGAGTTGCACACACAAGAATCCCATTTGAAAACCCATAATAAATCCAAGTTAAAGGGAGATAACCTGGTTAAAATTGTCGCAGATCAAAAATTTGGGAATATGCGTATGTTCACTTAGTTATGATAATGTTTGAAAGGTTTCGTCAAAATTGATTGATAAATGTAGGAGGAGTTGCACGCACAAGAATTTCATGTAGAAACCCATAATAAATCTAAGTTAAAGGGAGATAACCTAGTTAAAATTGCCACAGCTCAAAAATTTTGGAATATGCGCATGTTTACTTAGTAGTGATGATGTCTGTAAACTTTCGTCCAAATTGATTGATAAATGTAGGAGGAGTTGCACACACAAGAATTTCATGCAGAAACCCATATTAAATCAAAGTTCAAGAGAGATAACCTGGTTAAAATTGTCGCAGATCAAAAAGTTTCGAATATGCACATGTTCACTTAGTAGAGATGATGTTTGAAAGGTTTCATCAAAATCGGTTCATTAATGTAGGAGGAGTTGCGCACACAAGAATTTGTTCGAACGGAAAGACATAATAAATCTAAGTCAAAGGGAGATAACCTGGTTAAAATTGTCGCAGATCAAAAATCTTGGAATATGCGCATGTTCACTTAGTAGTGATGATGTCTGAAAAGTTTTGTCCAAATTGATTGATAAATGTAGGAGGAGTTGCACGCACAAGAATTTCATGTAGAAACCCATAATAAATCTAAGTTAAAGGGAGATAACCTAGTTAAAATTGCGCCAGCTCAAAAATTTTGGAATATGCGCATGTTCACTTAGTAGTGATGATGTCTGTAAACTTTCGTCCAAATTGATTGATAAATGTAGGAGGAGTTGCGCACACAAGAATTTCATGCAGAAACCCATATTAAATCAAAGTTCAAGAGAGATAACCTGGTTAAAATTGTCGCAGATCAAAAAGTTTGAAATATGCACATGTTCACTTAGTAGAGATGATGTTTGAAAGGTTTCATCAAAATCGGTTCATTAATGTAGGAGGAGTTGCGCACACAAGAATTTGTTTGGATGGAAAGACATAATAAATCTTAAGTCAAACGGAGATAACCTGGTTAAAATTGTCGCAGATCAAAAATCTTGGAATATGCGCATGTTCACTTAGTAGTGGTGATGTCTGAAAAGTTTTGTCCAAACTGATTGATAAATGTAGGAGGAGTTGCGCACACAAGAATTTCATGTAGAAACCCATATTAAATCAAAGTTCAAGAGAGATAACCTGGTTAAAATTGTCGCAGATTAAAAAGTTTGGAATATGCACATGTTCACTTAGTAGAGATGATGTTTGAAAGGTTTCATCAAAATCGGTTCATTAATGTAGGAGGAGTTGCGCACACAAGAATTTGTTCGGATGGAAAGACACAATAAATCTAAGTCAAAGGGAGATAACCTGGTTAAAATTGTCGCAGATCAAAAATCTTGGAATATGCGCATGTTCACTTAGTAGTGATGATGTCTCAAAAGTTTTGTCCAAATTGATTGATAAATGTAGGAGGAGTTGCGCACACAAGAATTTCATGTCCGGAAAGACGTACGGACGGACGTACGGACGGACGGACGTACGTACGGACATACGGACGTACAGGGCGATTCCTATATAGCCCCCACTTCTTCGAAGCGGGGGTATAATAAGTAATTCATACTGTTAAAATCTTCACATTTTTTTTATTTCATAAGCCCATCAATGTTTAAAATTTGTACACATATAACTCTGCACAAACCATCAGGTTCGTAAACTTCGCAATGCACTGATTGTCATAATGCAAAAAAAGCGCTCTCTGGAAAAACTGGCATGTCAATAAATAACTTAGTCAGGCCTGGAAATTTACGCGGGCGATTTTGATTGCCCGCGTGCAGCCCGCGTAATTCTGATTCGACGCGGGCGACACTTTCACCCGCGTCGGCTTCCAACGCCATTAGTACTTTTAATGGGTATTATGGCCAGTCAGCAGTTAAAACCAGTTGTGGTTGAAGCCAGTCAGTGTGAAAAGTCATCGTCAGCATCTATGTTCTTTGATGTTGCCACTCTGTACCAAGCACTGTTTGAAGTTTGTCTGCGGTGCAATCATTGCATGAACAGTGGAGCATGTGACTGACATTCACGAATATTGCGTCAGCATTCCACAACTCATTGTCGCATGTTATCGTTTAGACGGCACATGTAGTCAGTGCTCTAATTTTAATTCAACTTCCATGTGCGTATGGAAATTCACAGTGATGTAGAAAATTCTCAGAAATTAATGGCGATACTGGGAATTAGAAACTGTGAGCAAATAGGCTAATACATCTTTGTAACTTGTTCGGAGTTGTTCCAGTATATATACGTACTACAAAACGTCTGTATGATATCACAGTACTAGGGCGGATCCAGGGGGGGGGTGGAACCAGCATATGCCGCTCCCCCCTATTTCTTCCAGAGTTAACAATTTCTGGCGGATTAGGCAACGATCCCCTTGTGAAGTATTACCATGGTTGGCCCTGTGCGTTAGTACAAACCGCCCCCAATTTCAAATCCTGGATCCGCCCCTGCAGTGAGTATTCACTTATTCTTGACAAAGTCAAAGACAGGCACACCGCCACGTGTCGGAAACATCAAAGATTTAAACCAGCATCATTCATGGTCAGGTAATGTAAATTTAATTGTGTACTGTTTTAAATTATTACTCTCCAGGCCATTCAAGTAACAGTTAACAGTTACTGTTAGCGAGGTAGAAATGGGATTTTTGAAACATGCTGTTAAAAAAATGTAATTTTCAGAGTTAAAAAAACAAGAGGATCTTTGACCAAAAGCCACCAGAACGCTTCATGTAATAGAACATTTCAAAATTTTTCTGGGGGAAACCGCCATTTAAGCGCTCGTAGCTTTGCGACAAGCGGCCAGATCCCTTTGGGATTTGGGTGCTATGATTCTAAAAAAAAAGTTTTGGGACAATAGCCCTCGTCAGTGGGTTCACGTGGGTGATGTTATAGCCCCCGTCAATTTTTCAAACGGCCAGGCCTGCTTAGTACCACCCATCAATGTTGGTGTCAGTGCTGTCATATCAGATTTCAGCGTGACGTCCTCAAACGGACATGTCAATAACAAAGTTAGTCTATCCCACCGATGTTGGTGCAGTCACTGTTACATCAGAATGTCAGACTTCGGCTTGGAAGTAGAGTGATTGACAGTGAGGGGGCGGATATGTAACACGGACAGACCAATTGATCGAAAATGATGCGGAACCGCAATGTGAATGTCTGTGTCAGTTTACTGTTGACGATTTGTAAGTTAGGAAATAAATAAAACCCCTTATAATTGAAGCCATGTTTTAAAGAGTTAATTAAAAAAAACTATACACGGTAATCAGTTTGTTCAATCGATAAAAGTATAGGGCTATTTGCGAGTTTAGGTTCAACAATTGAGTTGACCCATATTAATCCGTTTTGAAAAACAACGAAGCACATGGCTTGTGGAATGCGCATTGCGCATGTGTGGTATAAATTTGTTTCCTCTTTCGATTTGTGCTTTGTTTCAGTAAATAAAAGCTGGCATATATACATATTTATGTGCAACCCTACTGGCGTTTTTAAAAACCTGTACTTAGATAGTAACACTGGCCAGTGGAAATTTAATTAATACAGTCAATACCCAGATTCACCTGGTCCCACAACTTACAAAAATTAGTACTCTTCGATTTTTTTGACTGCCCGATGGGACAGGTAGTGTTAAGAGTACACCTGCCCGAACCGTAAACGACCTGCCCTCGGGCAGTCGGGCAGGCGCAATTTCGCACCCTGAGTAAATGATTTCAAAATTCAATGGCACATACCTTTTCCATTATGGATGCTTTGAACAGCCTGTTTGCCCAATTTGTAGGGAATTTCTCAATTCGCAAATTATTGTATGGAGGGTCGAGGACTTTTGGTCCCACAACAGATATAGCCATTGGAAGACTCTATACACTTGGGCATACCTGCGCTTACCTGAGCCCAGGTAGGCCCAGGTGTGTACAGTCTTCACAGACTTAATATGTCATTGGATCACACACTTCCAGCCTTCATCATATTCCCAGGATAATTACGTCATAGTTGGAATTTAGGTCTATTTATAAACTAATCGGCGATAATTTTTATAAATGAATGCTTCGTTGTTAGTCTAACCAACTTTAGCGACAAATTATCTTGGTTAAAATGAATTGTACTAGTTTAGAAAACTTTGAAGTGTCCCATTGTCAGAGAATCGAAAATTTACGAATCGGGGTCGCCGATTTCGAATCGAATCGGCCAAACGATTTCTAATCGCATCAAATCGAATCAATTCGCAGGGCCCTATTTAATAGACCGAAAATTGACTTGTGGTGTGTATGTACAGCCTAACGTAGCAGAAATATTCTATTTCAAACTTGGGAACTTTCCTAAAGTTATGACATACATAGGGTTGTACGATATTCAGATTTGAATACTTGTGACGATATCAAATAAAATATTGCGATATCCTGGTATATTGTCGAAAATTTGTTAAAAGTTGAGAAGGCAGTCAGATATAACCGCTATTATGATACTATAGAAAATTGTCTTTTTTTCTATATTATTAAAATAGAGGGTCATATGATTGCGCAATATATATTTCTGGAAACGGATAGCCAGTGTTGTTATTAAATTAAAATGCGAAATTCGCGAAAAGGCAAGTCCATTCGTAACATTTCATGCAATGGGAAAATGGCTGACAATTGTTTTGATTCAAGTATACCCACATCAACCGACAATCACAGAAAATGTTTTTACAGCAATTCAATGGACAATGGGACAAACGTTTGGGAGAATATTGGTCAATATGTTGAGAATATTTCATGTACCTGGTATAAAGTTTATCGATAAAACAAACAAAAAAAAGAAATAAACTAATCTTGCCCACAATTCTTAAAAAATCATTTCGGTTTGTCGATACACCGCACAGTTCTAAGTAGTTCAAAGGTCAGAATCCGAAGTCACATTATATTTCGCTGTTCGTCGTTTGTTCGAGAAGTGTAAAAAGACTTCCTGTTTCTCTGATCAGCTGTTTGATTAAATATATTTTTCTAGGAAAACGAAGGCAAGAATGTTTTATATCGCATGCTAAAAATGAATATCGTTACAGATGATATACCGGTATTCACATAGAACGGACGATATTCAACCGGTGAAGATTTTAATACTGGTATTACCAGTGTATCGAAATATCGTGCAGCCCTAGATATGCATGTATATCCCATATTGAGATGAAAACTATGGGGTTATACATGCATTATAAGTTATCTCCGCCAACATGCAAGGTACTTGTATGGAGATTTAATACCTGGATGTCGGTTTTTAACATCGAGCCGCAAGGCGAGATGTTTAAATGAGACACTCAGGTATTAAATCTCCATATACCATGCATGTTGGCAGAGATAACGTTTTTGTCCTGTTTGCAACACAATACAAACACGGTGGAAACAAATTCGTGGAGACGTTTTTGACGCTCCAGAATCAGTTGGACCAAAATCGTGTTATTAACAAATGCAAAGAGACAACAGATTGAGTTACATCTCTTGAATCGTTTTTTGGAAACGCCATGGAAACACGTAAACAATTCACTGGCTATTTGTCGATATTCAGTAGGCCCTATTCTAAATATACTCTAAATTCACAATCGGCAATGCCGTAGTGAGAGTCATTGCCGTGGAGAATTTCTTGTGCTGCCGATAGATTTATGTATAATTTTTTTCTTACCTAAGTTGTTTGATTTTCTTATTCGACGATTTTATTTACAACAAGTTGTCAACAACAGCAAAATATAATCGAATTGTCAGAAACCTGATGATAATCATATTTGTGACTATTTTCTGTTTTTTTTTTTGTCCGAACTGTTTTTCAAGGCGAGTGAAAGCAAAAGGCTAACATGATTTGAACCATATACCCTCGGTGTTTCACGTGTGCGTGTGCTTATACCCTACATTTCGTACGCTCTCATATACCTCGGATGTTGGGTGCGCCCTTTGCCATGGCTATTTGTCCTAGGCATTCTAACCAATCAAGAGACTGAATTTATTTGGATATTGGGACAAATATGTATAACCTGCTAGTAATGTCAAATATCATTTTGTTTCAAACTTCAGGGTTTCCTTGAAATATTGATATATACCCCTCATTCATTTGGAAAATGTGGAGTATTTGTCATAAAATCCAAATTAAATATACTAGATGAATGCCCACCCTTTGGGCGGGGAAAATGGATTTGTGATAGAAGAAATCGAATGTTTTAGAAGAAACCGAAAACCGGCCCAAAACCCACCCTACGGGTGGGTTTTGGGGGCTTCAGACCCAATTTAAGAAATCGAAAACCCGCCGAAACCCTGTCCGGCCCCAAACCATAGGTTCAGCATTTTTTTTAGGCTAATAACATGCTCCGTGGTCCCATTAGTCAGGACAGAAAATTTTGTGGCCATAGCGTCGGTCGTTTTTGAGTTACCCAGGGAGCAATTTCGCCAGCTTCGCATCGCAATTCGCGATACAAAATCCCGACGCTGCGATTCAAAAAGCAATAATGGATCGCGCAGCAGCGATGCATTTTATATAGTTACCGGTAATAAATATTAACTTACATCCCGACTGTCCGCGGTAAAGAAAACCTGACGCGACACAAGAATATGTTTGAAAATTAAACTTAAAATTTTTATGTTCAAATGCTGACAGGCATTCTGATGGAGATTGCATTTATGGTAAGACCAAATAGGTGAATAATGATTGGTTGTATACTTGCCCTAAGGCAGCAGAAAATCTCAAGCAACATATATACCCCAGAGTTATCTGGCTGAACCATCAGTTGATGAAAATGGACTTGATCTCCATGTGGTAGTTACGATTACCCATCGTGCAGAAATATGTGACCTTAAGCTCAAATAAATAAATAAATTCAGAATCTGTTTGAGTACTAAACTTAAAATTTTTATTTTCAAAAGTTGACCGGCATTCCAAATTTCTGACAGGTTGCATAATATAGTTAGACTGAAGATAGACTTGTGGGTTCTATATATAGTCTAAGGCAGCAGAAATCATTTTGTTTCAAACTAAAGAACTTATCCTAAAGTTTTGATATATATACCCCATAATGAGATGGAAACTATGGGGTGAAATACATGTATGTACCGGTACAGTTTAAACTAGAAGTCCCATCCCCCATTGCACGCAAATAGCACACCACATTGTGTGTTCTGAGCATTACACTGTATGTCCCATGGTGAGGCTATCAAGGTCTATAAACAAGCAGTGTTTCATCCAGTGGACCTCCGGCTCGTAACAGTCTTTACATTTTGAGGCACGCTATCACTCTTCTGCTCGACTGCGCCAGGAATTTGTATCTGTTGCAAGTCAACAACATCGCATCTCGGCTCTTCTTGGCAAGCGATTGAAAATTGCTGCCAAACAGGTTTAAATACATTGCAACATGTACGTTAATTGTTAACATGCATTAAAAATGTAGAATTGACATGTCCAACAGAGAACACAATAAAAGAAAGGACCCAATGCCAGGAACGGCATGTGAGATATATTTATATTTATTTGAAGCGAGCCAGCCGTCTTGTTTACGAATACAACAAATTGTGTCAAAAACGTGTACCGGCATCAGAATCCAAGGTAAATTGTCAACAATCCTTTACACTGCCGTTCAGATATATCATTTAAAAACGTCGAGTTGCTCGTCCCCACCCCAACCCTTCATACTTTCCTGGCTCTTGTGTATTTTGAAAGAGTGAATAGCCCACCTGACCCTGTGAATTCTTACATTTGTTCTCAAGGCACTTGGACGTGTCGCCCCTGGCCTGGGAGTGGGACGTTTTGGCCTCTTGACATTTTGGGTCATACCGTGTGCAGGTGTGGAAAGTTCTTGTACAGTACCTCCTCATATAAGTTGTAGGATAACCACAATAAAATAGTGTCGGAACTGTCGGCAAAAATAAGAGATTACCCATTTTTTAGCTTATCTTGACAAAGTCAAGCTAAGCTATTGTCATGGGGCATGCGGACGTGAGTCTGTCTGTCCACAATTTGTATGGCGCAGGCGACAGGCCGCAATTCTTATCCGATCATCACCAAATTTCATATGCATATTCGGGTTGGTGTCTAGATGAGAACGTCCTATTTTGGTCATGGTTGGCTGCTTACATTGGCTGCTGCTGCAGCAGTCATCGTGAATTTTGTATGGCGCAGGCTACAAGCCGTAGTTCTCATCATCACCAAATTTCATGTGCATGTTCGGGTTGTTGTCTAGATGAGAACGTCCTATTTTGGTCACAGTCAGCTGCAAACAGCGGCTGCTGCTGCAGCAGCCATGTGGGGTGATTTTGAAAGTTTTTTTTATCTCAACCAATTTGTTTGGAATTTCGTAGGTTGCCTTAGAGTGATGAGTAGATGCGACCTTCCTATTTTGGTCATGGTGGCTGCTTCTGGGGTGGGGGAATTGAGGGGTGAATATTACATTCACAAAATACAACTTTATTCAGTGTATTATAGGTTTTTGTCACTGATTTCAAGATAAACAAGCCAAAAACATTTCATGTGACTCCCTTCTTGTACTGCTATTCAAACCCAATAAACAACTACATTATAAAAGAAGTCTGTGTGTTTGGAAAATGAAATGTGAGGCATGTAGGAAGATACAGTCATCAACGGTGTGTGAAAGCAGAACTGTTTTTTGTTTGTTTAGTTTGTTCCAATTTACAACATTTTTTTGACATTTGACTCTGAACTGTCATTCAACTGAAGTAATTGAAGATCTCACAGAAGCATATACTGGGTGCAGCTAGGTTTATTTCATTAATTTGATTATCCAGTTTTTTCCCCCGTGGGAACCCCAGGAAATGAGGCAGTGCTTGTTTACTATGGTAAACAAGTTCTGCTTTACTGGTAAAATAGGACCCAGTCACCAATGCTTGGGGTGGAAGTCCTCTAAAATGGGCACCACGTGGTATAAACAATTGACTAAACTTAACTTTATCTCCATGTTCAACGGTTGTGTCACAATTAGCCATTGTGCATAAATATGTGACGTTAACCATCAATAAATAAATAATCCAGTTTCTGAGAGACCACAAAAAGTCAATAATTATGACACAATTTCCTTAAATGTAACATAATTTAGGTAATTATGATACTAGTCATAGAAAAACACCATAAGATCAAGATAAGCCACAGTGTCATTGACACTTTCATTTTAAGTGGTGAGTGGTTGGGTCATGTTGGGCATTGAAGGATTTTGATATCATACTTGTGTTGGCGATTGGAGCCCAAATTTAAACTTGATGCAATACGAGGGAAATTTATTTTCTCGACTCTGTAGTCAGCTAATTATGCTGCAGTTTTACCTGACCGCCTAAGGTCCGCTGGGGCCTTTTGTTAGATTTGCAATTGTAGAAATTGGACTATTGTCATGGATTGCATTTTGTTCATCAATACGTTAATTAGAAGGTTAACAACTACAGGCCGCATATATGGAAGATTATTTTGAAACTTTACAGCAAGATTTATTGTTTTAAAACAAGGGTGCTGTGTGTGGCATTTTCAACTTTGAAACGGTGTCAGGTCACATTGTCATTAACAGTTCATTCTGAATTATGCTATAAAGACTAGTTTATGAAATGAAAGATTTGTTAATTTGTATGTCTGAAGTGCAAGTGCAGTGCTTCATTTCCGGAAAAATGCGGTGAGTGAAAAAAAGTGCACCTCAATTTGAGCTAAAAACTGCTTCTGCTATTTCTAAGCTTCCTAAATACTTTAGGCGAGCCACAAAAAGTGTATCTCAAGTAGGGATAAGGCGAGGTGAGGGAGAGAAACCGCTCGCCTCAGAAATGAAGCACTGCGAGTGTAAAGTTCAGGCTATTTGATGTGTTCTAACACATAGTTAAATGCTGTGACAGAATGTTGTAGTTCAAAAATTTGGGATTTGATCCATTTGTAATAGTACCCATATTAAGTCCAGAAACCTAGTCTACTCAACTCTATATTAACTTTCAGGTTTTACAAGCAGGCTCCGGTACACTAGTAGTAGTCAGAAGACAAAATGCAAAGAAGGAGCACCCTTTAAAAGCTGAAGACTATCTTCCTTGTGAATACTGTCTTGGGTTTTTTGCTGCTGAATGTTTATGGAGTCATGTGAAGTCTTGCACATTCCGACCAGACACAACTCAACCAGAGGCAAACTATGTTCGAACTTGCCAAGTGATTTTGCAGCCCTTTCTTCCCGAAACATCAGAAGATGACATTGTACTTGGTGAAGTTTTTGATGGGATGAGAGAAACCATCGGAACGGGAGACATTCAGATAAATATCCACTGGCTATGTTACGTCCTTGTGAAAACCCCCCTCCAAATTATAGAATTTGCTTTAAAAATTCACATCAGTATCTTATACATACGTTTCGCATTCAGATTTCACGTTTTCATCGTCATTTTAATAAATAAAAAATGGGAAAACCATGTGTTGTTTACATTTTGTACAAGTACTCTCAAGTACTCGGAAGGGGAAACTGGCATAAGTATGTAGGTCAAAACCTCAATCCATCCCATGAAACACACTGCCAATATAGTCTGTTTAAAAATATCTGGTGTGTTGCTGTGGGGGAAGCATAAAATAATAAATGAAAACAATCTCCTTCCGTATTTATGCCAAAACTGGATGCAAATATTGTACAGATGTTCTCAGAACACAAAAACGAAATTACCGTGTACAATTGGTACTTTATAAAACCAGAGTTGCCTCCCTTGTAAACATTCAGAAAATCGATTTTACAAAACAACTTTTCACTTCTGATGATGCCAGGTATTATGACTGATAAATAAATATGTTTTGTTGAACCAATATACTTATAAAGCATAGTCTGATCATATTAAGAAGTACTTCTCAAATATCTGGGTTGTAATCTCTTTTTTTTAATTTTAATTATCACATTTTCATTTCTGAACACCTGTTTTTAGGTGGCCGGTGTTCAGAAAAGTTGAACATCGCTAACGACAAATCGTTACCGGCAAATGACAGTGTCGGTATCGACATGGTAGCGGAATGATCGTTACCCTGAAATCCTCATGCCTGTTGATTGTAATAATACCCTATCCCTTTTGTATGATGTGGGCAAGTGATCTCCTAGAAAATGTTTTTGGAGAGTGAGAGTGATCACTCTCCTTTCCCATGTCACATGATGTGTCACTGTATTCCAAATGAAACATTGACATGAAGACGCTAGACTCAGGGGACTAGACAATGAAGTATACGGAAAGTTTAAAACAAGGGAAAGCTATCATATTGAACAAACATGTGCACTGTTTTTGATTGAATGTGAGAGTAATACCCAGGGAAAATTGTCCATCTAGACCATTAAGCAGTTTTCTTGGTGAAAGGTTTAGCTACTATTCAGTCATGAAGAATTTTGGAGTCATATCATTTCAACACTCCATAAGGCTAATATAATTTTCAAAATTGGCGTATTAACTGCAATGATATCAGGGCTCGATTTAACTGGATTAGCATAGCACTTTGCTCTCCAATTTCTGAATTTTGCTATTCAAGATTTATTAGTTTCAAGTGCTTTTGGATCAACTGCTGATCAATTTTCCAGGGTGAATAGTAAATTGCTATTCAAAATTTTCAGATTAAATCAAGCCCTGGATATTGCACTTTTCATATACATATCCAGATATCTTTTATTTTCTATGGCTTAAGACAAATATGCCCTGAAAATGGATCATAATTTGGATGAATATAGAAGAAACCAAAACAAACTAGACTGTGTTTGTGTGCAAAGCATACTTGTATTGTTATATGGAGTTTCAATAACACGTCTGTATTCATGCAATGCTATTTTAATACTACTACGATACACGATTATGCTGTGAGTCATTACATACACTGTATTACCGTATATACTCTAATATCGGTACACCTCCCTTCTTGAATATTTGAAGGGTTAACAGTTTTCAATCAGTCTTGGGGGTTTACGAATTGGTCTACCCGAGCCCGTGGTATTGCGTTGAATACGTTCAGCAGTTGGTATGGGCAAAGTGTTTGGTGTATGTGTGTCAGTATTGTTGTCAGGCAACTCAGCACTGGGGCGACTGACCTTGGTTAATGTGGGGTCAGTAATGGGTGTGTCACTACACTGTTCAGGATCAGGGATAAACCGTTCGTCAGTTCGTAACAGATGTTTACGGTTTCTGTGCACCACAGCATGTGTCATCTTCCAAGTTGTTGTGCACACAGATATTCGAATGATTTTTTTTATGAATAGGCGTTGAGGTCATATCTTTATTTCCTTTTTTTGAGGGGGGTGGAAAATGTTGCCCAAAATGTATCCGCGGCCACTAGCAATGAATGCCTCTCCCCCCCCCCCCCCCCCCCCGCAATGAATTTTGATGCCAAATATATTTTTTACCAATACAAGTTCATGTAAACCAGCCCTCCCCCCAACACACACACACTAAATTCGAGAAAAAGACACTTTTTTGGGATGTATTCAACGGTTCGGGTGAAGGTTTGCAGTTGCATTCTGCAGATGTAATTTTTCAGGCAGTTTTTAGAATGTTTTCGGGCAATCCAATTTACCCAAACTTTGCCGAAAAATAATCAGACTTCACGAAAAATTTGATTTTTCCCTGACTTGGGGTAGAGGTCTACCCCTCCCCCCCCCCCCTTCAGCCTGTGTGCCTATGACCACCAGAGATGTGTGAGCTCATTTTTTGGGGGTGTGGGTGTGGGAGATTTTTGCCGAAAATTGAGTGTGCCGCAACTCAAATGTGCCCGAAAAAAAAATATAAAATTGCCTGAAAAACTCATTTTTGTCACACTTGGGGGTGGGTGGGGGATCTGCTGGCCTCGGACCCTCACCCTCCCCGCCCATATGCCTATCGATGATGACCGCACAAGTCGTTCATGTGTGTGGAATAAATTTTTTCTTATCACACAATTTGGAGGCCAGGTCTGAGTCCCTGAGTTCTGCATAAGAAAAAATTTGTTCTTCTGAAGCCTATTAAATGACCCCTCATTGGAGCAAGGGCATTGTGCTCATTCTAATGAGGGGTCAAAAACTATTTTTTGGAAGAAAGGGTTTTATGTCATTGCTTCTTCACAACAGCCAGGACTTGACAATAAACCAAGAAAATAATATTCATTGATGTATGGCTTGGTTACATCTGGAGCTACCCATTTTGCAGTGAAATGTAGCTCTTCCGGGCTTATTCAAGTGCATCAGTGGCCTAGCGGTCACTGTAAGTCTTGTTTAAAAAAGAAATATAACATTTTTCTACAAAAAAATTTAAACTATTGTAGAAGGCCATACAAACTGGCTCATGCAAACAATTTTAATTATATCCATATTTGTATGGTTGTATTGAGAAATATCTGGTATATTTTGCTGTGGTAGGTCATTTTTAGTGTTAGGTAGAAGGTTAATCTAGAGGCAGTATGAAGTACATGATTCTCTCATTTATTATTTGAAGGTATTACAATCTGGAAAAGGTACAATTGTTGTCTACAGGAGACCTACGGAGGGAAAAAATGTAAGAAAAGCATATGAATACATTCCTTGTGAATATTGCTATGCATTTATTGATGAAAAATTGTTATGGTTACATGCCAAATCCTGCTACTTTAGGCCCGGAGCAGTTGATGCTGAAAAAAATTATAAAAGAAACGGGAGGATTATGCTTGCACCATTTTTAACTGTTCATCCTTCATATGAAGAGCTGGATAAAATCATAGACAAAATGAAAGAGACTAGTCAAAACCCAGGACTCGAAAACATATGTTATGACGATAAATTGATTACTTGACAAGTTGGGTACAATTGAAGAACAAAGAAGGAAAGATCAAGATAACATTCGTACAAAACTGAGGAGTGTAGCTAGGTTACTACAGAAACAAAACTGAGGAGTGTAGCTAGGTTACTACAGAAACAAAACTGAGGAGTGTAGCTAGGTTACTACAGAAACAAAACTGAGGAGTGTAGCTAGGTTACTACAGAAACAAAACTGAGGAGTGTAGCTAGGTTACTACAGAAACAAAACTGAGGAGTGTAGCTAGGTTACTACAGAAACTGAATGACAAGAAACTTACTTTGTTCCCTTTAAGTAATTTCATTTGTGGCAAAGAATTCATGAACGTGGTAGTTTCATTAAAAGTATTGTCACGAGAAGCTGATTCACCCAATCTAGCACTCACACTTGGTCATTACCTAAAACAAATTTGTCTGTTAAAATCAAGTTTAGCCATTCAAAATGAAGACTCACTCATGAGAAAGGAAGCCACTGATTTTCAAGAACTTTATAGCGCCCATTGGAATTCAAAAGTATCTTCAGTTGCCAACAGGACAATGAAATTACGTTGTTTAAATAAAAAAGAAGAAATCCCTGGCACAAATGACCTTGTTACATTAAAGGAATATCTTGTCAGACAAATTTATGAAAATTGTAAAAATATGAGACCAACATATAATATCTATGTGGCAATGGCAAACATTCTTATTGTTCGTATATTACTGTTCAATAAAAGACGCATATCTGAAGTAGATCAGATGACTGTTGAAGATTTTCTGAAGAGGATCCTGGGGAGTGATGTTGGTGACAACACAGAGATTATCACTTCTCTAGATGTAACAGAGAAAGCTTTGTTAAAAAGGTAACATCATCAGTTTAGGGGGAATAATATAACAATAGGGAAGTGGTACAATAGAAATTACTTATTATAAACAAAAATGAGCTCAAATTTTGTTGTGCTTCAATGTTTCGCGGGTTTATGTGCCTAATTCATTACCTGTACATTGCATTAAAGACCCCGATTCATCACCCCGATAGTCCATGTAAATTAGCTGATTCAGACCAGGGAGGGGGGGGGGGGGGTGGGTCTGCAAAAAAATTCCATATACAGGGTTGAAAAATATGAGGGTTGCAGAAAAGCAGAGATTTTTAGTAAACTTGTGCACAGGGAATGGAATGACTGTGTTTCAAGAATTGCATTAGCAACTGAGAAAACAAATAGGTTTAACAAACCTACAGTGTTACCACTCACTGAAGATTTGAAAATGCTGAAAGACAATCTGAGTAAAAAAATCTCCACTTTAGTGCCAGAACTTAAAGAGAGCCCAAGCTATGGTGTATGGAGAGAACTTGCAGAGGTTACATTGGCTCGAGTGGTTGTTCTAAATAAACGGAGAAGTGCAGAGGCTTCTAAACTTCTAATTTCTAGCTACAAGAACCGACCAGATTGGAAAAAAACTGTCAATAATGAAATTTTAGATAGTCTCACTCCTCTTGAAAGAAAGATGTTTGACAGGTGAGTGAAAAATTGCATAATTCGCATAATCAAGTAGGCTGTTGCACAAAATTCCCACTACAGCCTCACATTAAATGACGCATTTATAATTGAAGCTTATTCCCAGCCTTAATTTGTTGATGTGACACTCCAATATGCTTATGTCTCTCGTGAGTGTTGAGGCCCTTTGGGCCTCTTGTTTACGGATGTGATCACTTGTGAGTTCGAGCTTGATTAGTTAATATTTGACACCCAAATCTGATGCCCCAACAATTATAATCCTCTTTTCTTTTCTGCTTTCCCATAATATGAGTAAATCTAAGTTATCGACGAACATGCCAACCACCATTGAAAAGTGACGACGGACGGATCACGTTTGGTGAATGGACCAAAATCAACTATCGACAAATTGACCAATTTCTACGATGAATGTGCACTCAAGATAAATTGACTATAATTCTTAATTTTATGGTTATAAAGTTATTGGTCTTGTCGTCTTAGAATTTTGATATTAACTAGTTTTTAAATTTTTCAAAGGGAAAATTTGATATATACTTCCGTGTATACTTCCCTTTTGACATATATAGGTGGATGGCTTTAAATAATTCCTCGAGTCTAAAAATCAGTCTGGTTCGGCCATTAAGGGTGGGGTTATGAATATTAATTAGCTAATTTTAGCTTGTTAGCACAATAACTCAAACAAATTTTCATCGGATTTGTTTCATATTCAGTATGTCATGTGTGTAGGTAGCTGCCTTAATCGAGTTCGAAAACCAGTCTGGTTTGGCGAATAGGGGCAGAGTTATAAATATTATAATCAGGTAGTTTCAGCTTGTTCGCACAATCACTCAGAAATTTTCGACCAATTCATTTCATATTTGGTATGTAACGTATATAGGTGGATGGCTTCCTTGGGGTCGGAAATCAGTTCGGTCCAGCGATAGGGGCCGAGTTATGAATACTAATGAGCTAACTTTACCTTGTTTGCACAATAACTTGGACAATTTCAAACTGATTTGTTCCATATTTTGTGTGTGACATACATAGGTGAATGGTTCCTCAATTTTGGAAACCAGTCCTGTTTGGCGGTTAGGGGGGCAGACTTGGCGGAGTTATGAATTTTAATTAGCTAATTTTCCCTCTGATGACCATCAAGGTAACTGTTCATATCTTGGAACTTGTGACGCTCTGAGAGTGAAGGTCATTCATGGCGTTATGCTCGAATAGGCAGTTCACATGCAAATCCTCGACCCAGCATCACTTATGCTACTTCTTGTTTCTCTTCTGGTTGCTAATGTTAATTTATGATGCTTGTGATTGACTCATCACAATTCTAATGTGTACCATATATCTTCGTGTATAAGTCGCACCTTTTTACTTTGAAAACACAGGACCAAAGTTGGGGTGTGACTTATACAAAGGCAATTGTTTTTCAGCAAGTTTTTGGCTGTAAAATGTGGACAAAATGAACATCGCGTCGATGTTATAAATGCCATCTTCGGAGTGACAAGCCGTGTTGACAACAGGTGTTTTGTTGTGTTTATTTTATTCCTGATCATTATTAAAGCTGAATATAAAATTCAAATCTATTTAAAGTATTTCAGTGTTGTCTTTTTCTCATTTCTTTTCATTTCAGCTGGATTAAAATTAAGAAAAAAAAACCCAGAACCCAGCCAGCATAACCATATCGGGCCGATATCGGGAGAACAGCGGAATATCGGCAGATTTTTCCGATGTCGGCCCGACGTCAAACTGACATCTGAACGGTATTGACTTGGTTTTCCTTTCTGCATTATTTTAATTTTTTATTACTAAATACATAAAGCAATATCACCTGATGTATAGAAAGTTTTGTATTTGTGACCATATTATGACTTGTCATAAAAAAAATGACGAAGGATCGGGCCGACATCGGGCTGCCGTCGTACACGCCAGCTGTTTGCTTTACAAGCCTTGCTGTGAGCTGATATGGGAATTGATTCAAAGCAAATTGGCACAGACTGATATCGCAAGTCGTTTATTTTTCACCATCGAGTATTAAAAGTAAAAGACAGGTGGGGTGTTCCAGTGACATCGATGGGTTTTAAAATTCTTTTAAATTTTGACAACCTAACATACTTTGTTGGGATATTTTATACTGTTCGATTTTAGACACATTCTACACTATTGATTGCGGATCAAATATTCACTGCAGATTCGGCCCCGTGCGCGCCATTTTTAAAACCTTGGGTCAAAATAAGCGTTGTAAGTGTGTGGTGATGAAAAAAACTCGATGAAATTCATTTTTGAAAGGATCAAAATACTGCATTATAGTTTTTTAAACGGACTTTGACATGATTTAAATGGTTATCAACATTTAACCCCATTTTCCCATCGTTTAACTGTGGAAAAAAGACAGCGAATCGATCCGAACCATTTTGTCATGTATTTTCGTGGCAAAACCTGGCCCGGTAAATCTCGTGTACGTCAATGATTGCATGAAGATCGCTTTGTGCAATCATCAATGCAGTTTTTATTCAAGAAATATGTTTGCTTTTTCACGTAGGTTTTTGAAGTAAGTTCTTGTCTGCTAGAATTGGTAACGTTTTAATCTCGCAGGTGTTATCATTCGTTGATTTGAGAAATTGTACAAATCGAAAAAAAACCCCAAAACATTCCACTTCACTTTCGTCCAATAATAAATAAGGGGTCATCAAACAAAACATCTGTACTAAAAACACCAGGTTTCACCCTTCAGTTTCTCGATTAAAACTGTCCATGTTTAAATTCTTTTCCCGCTGACTTTCCTTCTGGACTTATCTAAAGACAATGGCAGCAAATTTTCTTTCATTTTTAACCGAGTACGTGGAATAAAATTGTTTTTAAAATTGTGTATTTACCGAAAACAAGTTTTGTTGGCTGATTTAATAATAATATTGCCCCCGAGATAGTCCAAATTGTTCCTAATTTATTTTAAGGACAAATGGCATTTTATTTTGAAAGGCGTGGAATTTCGAATTATCCACTTCGAATTAAATATTTTTAGACTTGACTTAGTCAAATGTTGCATGGCTAATTTAATAATACAAACAGCAAACTTGCCAAATTCCATTTTAGTATTATTGTCTAGCTGCATACTAGGAGAAAGCAACAGTCCACGCTAAATTAATGTTACCAGTAATGTTTTGGTTTTAAATCATCTGAAGTTTTAGTTTAATTGTACACAACCATTGAGCTAAGAATGTCAAAACGAAGGGGCAGTGACCATTGGAAGTCATACCGAGGTCAAATGTTGATAGCCATTTAAATCATATTTACAGTAGTAATCATGGCAACAACATAGCTGACAGTACATTGAGTCAAAATGAGGCTTCCTTTTCTGTTTCTACTGACACATGTGTTGCTCTCGATGCTCTCGATGCTCCAGTAGAAATGGAAACTCAGGAAAGTTCTGAGGCTGAGTAATCATGATCTACATAGCAACAGTTCAGAAAGCCCTATAAATTCTAACGAGGATTCTAATCCAGTAGATTCAGACTCCGAATTCAATTACCCTCCAGATTCAGAAGATTTTGATAGCTCTGAAGATGAGGTGTTTGATCACGAAGACCTCGGCGACCAGCTGGCTAGTTGGGTGTCAAAATTTAATATTTCACATTCTGCTGTGCATGATCTTTTACAAATTTTAAGAAAATACCATACCTTCCTCCCTAAAGACCCAAGAACATTACTTGGAACAAAAAAGAGGTACGAAGTTCTTGAAATAAATGGAGGATCATACCACCATTTTGGTTTGGCAGAGTCTCTAAAAAGTATTCTTTCAGAGTCTCCCCAATCCCTTGTGGATCAGGTGAACACATTGATGGTACAAATTAATATTGATGGCTTACCTCTGTTTAAAAGTTCCTGCACTCAGTTTTGGCCAATTTTAGGGAGACTTGTGGACCATTTTTCTTCTGAACCTTTCATAATTAGGGCTGTCGCGACTATCATTTTTTGTAATCGACTAATCGTGACCAGTAATCGACGGTTAGTCGATTAATAGTCGCTTCCCATGATTTTTTAGCAAATCATTCTTCTGTTCGTAAAACTCTGAAAATAACAATGGCACCAGTGTGTTCAGACGAAGTGGGGTTGTGGGAACAACAAATCGGTCCCGACTGAAGCTACGTGTAGTCCAATCTTGGACCCACAGTCCGTAATATAATTTTTGGGGTTGGTACGTCCTGTAGGACGTACCAACCCCAAAAATAATATTACTGACTGCGGGTCCAAGTTTGAACTAGATTGAAGCCGATGAATTAAAATGAATTTACCAAAGAACGTTCCTGCATATGTTTCCTTTCTGCAATAAGTTTCTCGAAATTTTGAACATTGAGATCTATGTATTCCCTCGTCAGTTGTTAAAATTGGATCTTAGTCTGAAGTTCCGAACTTTGAGAAGTGATCTGACGTTCTGACTTTCGTCATAATTTTGTCACTTCCGCGCTTTGGGTTTTCCAATGGGTGCATTCGTGTGTACAAGACTGGAGAAATTCAGAAGAATCTATTCTTCTCGAGTAACTGTGAGTGTTCTTTTTTACAGTCAGTGACAGTCGTACAGTCTTCCGGATATGAATGTTAACTATGGTTAGATATTTAAAGTTATTCACCTTCATTGATCATTCACCGCACAAAACAATGCAATTTAGCCCCGACGTGTAGTAGACGTGTACCACCTTGAAAATGAACGACGATCGACTAAAAATAAAAAACGTCAACTACTTTGTGTTGGAAATGAAAGAGCTTGAAGAAAATTTTTTACATGTTCCAGATATCGACAAATATTTTCAGGTTTCCATATCTTGTGTTATCTGTGATACTCCAGCCAGAGTATTTGTCAAACAGGTGAAAGGTCACAGTGGCTACCATGGTTGTGGCAAGTGTACCCAAAGGGGTTTCACAATGGCAGGATGACATTTCCAGAGATGAAAGCTCCTTTGAGGACTGATGTTCAATTTGATGAGATGTCAGATGCTAATCATCATTTAGGCCCCTCCCCTCTCAGAGAATTATCATTAGGTTTGGTCAGTCAATTTCCTCTTGACTAGATGCATCTGGTGTGTTTGGGTGTCGTGAGGCATCTTCTCCTGGTCTGGGACCTGTCACAAATTCCTGTAGGATAGGTGCTAATGCTGTACAGCAGATATCTGAAGGATTGCTTGCTTTCAGAAAATATCCTCCACGCGAGTTTTTAAGGAAAGGGAGGTCTTTGTATGAAATCGATAGGTGGAAAGCTTTCCTCTTGACTGTATGCATCTGGTGTGTTTGGGTGTCGTGAGGCATCTTCTCCTGGTCTGGGACCTGTCACAAATTCCTGTAGGATAGGTGCTAATGCTGTACAGCAGATATCTGAAGGATTGCTTGCTTTCAGAAAATATCCTCCACGCGAGTTTTTAAGGAAAGGGAGGTCTTTGTATGAAATCGATAGGTGGAAAGCTGCCGAATTGAGACAATTTTTGCTCTACACTGGCCCTGTTGTTTCTCCGAGGTTGTCTTTCTAGAGCTAGGTATCATCATTTTATGCTTTTATTTGTTGGAATATATTGCCTGTCCAGCCCATTTTTCTGCATGTCTTATTGTGACTACGCGAATGAAATTCTGTTCTTGTTTGTCAAAGACTTTGGAACCTTCTATGATAAAGAGATGTTGGTTTATAATGTTCACAATCTGATTCATCTGGCAAAAGAAGTTTCAAAATTTGGTGCTCTGGATAGTTTTTCAGCTTTTGTATATGAAAGTTGGAAAGTTGAAACGCCTTGTGCGAAAACCTAATTTACCCCTGCAGCAGGTTATAAGGAGGTTGTCTGAAAAGCATGCACATACATGTAAACCACATTCCAAGCCACATATCCCAAACACATGCATAGTTAAGAGGAAGCATGGAGAAGGACCAATTCAGAGACATCTGAATTCCTTTTCCCAGTGCAGAGAAATCCAGTTACCCAATTATTTTTTGTCGGTGAGTCGATGAGATAACTGTATTTTATTAGGAAGTAAGGTGTCACTTGTGAGGAACATACTGTGTGAAAGAAATGATTCTCAAAAATTGGTCTTGTATGAAGAATTTGGAAGTGTTTCAAATTTTTTTGATATCCCATTAAAATCTTCTGATCTAAGAATATTTCTTGTCTCCGATCTAACAGGAGAATTGAAAGTGGCAAATGTTTCTGATATAATTTGCAAGTTTGTTTTGTTGCCATTTCAAGAAAAATTTGCTTGTATTCCTCTAATTCATACTTTGTAAATTTCCGTACTGTTCAATGAATGGTATTAGTCAAAATTACTTTGGGATAACCACTTTAATCCATGTTAAACTTTTTTTTATGTCAATAACAGCAGGTTGTGACGTTTTATTTTTAAAACTCTCAAAGAGAACTTTCCAAAAAATAACTTTAGAACCAGATTTTGGTGGTGTAGTGAAAGAAGTTTTCCTTGTCTAATGGTTATCTGATGACTCATTTTGACTTTTACTGTACATGTAAGCAGTGACATTTTCAATCATGTCTGAAAATTCTTGAGTTCTTGTGGTGCAACTGGAAATAATTTGAAATCTCGCATTCACAGTACAAGGCAAAATTATTTGTAGGATGGCCACTAAAAACTGTGACCTGCTTTTTCTGTATTCATCTTTCAGGACATGAGAGAATTTCAAACTGGGCACTCGGCTGTATAATATACCATCACTCCATCAGGGTGACACCAAATGATTCCAGTTAACCCTTTACCCAATGAGGACAGCACACAACACTTAAACTTAAATTTTTTGTCTCTCGAACATAACTCAGTGAGCTCGTTCTAATGAGGGGTCATAAGCTATGTTTTTGAGACGAAAATTGAAAACAATAAATTTTCAATGGCAATTTTTGTAAACAATGCTGGTTGGTTTTACTGAACATATTACATTGGGTAAAAGGTTAGTAACCACCAAAAAAAATCACTTATGAAAGCCACATTCATATGTATTTTGGCAAAGTCAGGCAATGAAGTTGCAACTTATATACCGTTATTTACAGCCAACCAGTTACCATTGTAGATCTCCTTAAATCGCATAAATTTGTCATGCACAGTCAGGATTCTATATAGAGATGGGCGGTATTGGAATTTTGAGTTCGGTATCGGTTTCGGTATTTTTGTGTGGGCATACCGCGGTATCGGTTCGGTATTCGGTATGTGACTTCAGATTCACTGATAGTAGGGGAATCCATGTCAGAAAAATACAGAATAAGTTATTGTATCATTCTATCACAGTGCTACACATGCCATTGTTGATGGGCTCAACATTGTCATTCTTTTGTCAACACAGATCATATCTACAGTAATTTGGTGACTTGTTCTAAATCCGCCTTAACTTTTCAAGCTCCACTTAAGGCGTCTGTAATCATAGAATGTGTGTCCTGAAGATGTCATCTTTAGGTGGGCTTGATGACAGTAGTAAAATTATCTGGTCAGTGATTTCTAGCCAAGTCTTGGCTGCCTGTTAAGGCAGCCAAGACTTGGCTAGAAATCACTGCTAAGCAACTGGACATGTACACGTCCTAGACTATTGATAATTTAGTACAACTGCCCTGGTCCTTAAGGCTTAACAAAACTGAAAAATAAAATCAGTCACTTCTTTCATGAAAATGAACACTTCAACTGCTATCAGTCCTCATCAAGGCCTTATAAATAGCGAATGCACAGGGAAAGTTGAAAATACCGTTGGTTTCGGTATTCAAAGATTGGGTCAGTTCGGTTTTTCGGTGTCCCCATGATATCGGTATCGGTTCGGTTTTTCGGTATATTGCCCATCTCTAATTCTATATATTTGTAACATCTTGGTCCACCCATGGGGTATGTGTGACTAGATTCTAAATTCCACCAATGAATCCTGAAGTTATCGTATAATACATGGGGTGGATGAAGAGTTTCAAAGCTAAAAAACATGTCTGGCTAGGTAATAAAACTATATAGTACAGCAATCAAACTGTTGACCTCTA
Source organism: Pictodentalium vernedei (assembly GCA_031216915.1). Lineage (NCBI taxonomy): Eukaryota > Metazoa > Mollusca > Scaphopoda > Dentaliida > Dentaliidae > Pictodentalium > Pictodentalium vernedei. The sequence goes on from CM062289.1 coordinate 24,865,331, forward strand.
TGTGAGTAAATAGGTTCCGTAAAAAAAAACTGTCACAATACTGATATAATAGTCTTAAGTTTGTCAACAATGGCAAACAAATGTCAATTTAAAAGAAGCTTTTTTCATCACCATTTCAAAAAGGTACAAGTCAAGAAGATAAGTTGTAAGATAACGGCTGTGAACTTTATATATAGTATTTATACTACTTTTATTATGTTGATAATATCATGTTCTGACATCATAATATGCAAAGCTCTCTATAATGTCACAACCTGATGTTAATTCAAATCTTCTGTACAAAGGCAGATCGAAAATGTTTCTTCTGGTCGAGTTTACCGAGAGTAATGAGATGGCAGTCATCCCTCATGTATGGTTGAAGAGCAGTAGTTGTGCAGTGTGGCCAGACTATAAAGTTACAACAAAAATTCAGAGGGCCGTATGTATGAAGCAATCACCAGAAGACAGTTGGATATCTTATCCTATTCGGGAACTCTATAGGCATGGAAAGTGTGCACAGTTTTCATTCAATCAGGGCTCGATTTAATCGCATAATTTTGATTAGCAATTTACTATTCACTTGGGAGAATTGATGAGAAGTTTATTCCTGAAGCACTTCAGACAGCTTCAGATAGATATTATTGAAAAGCCAAATTCTGATATTGACAAGCAAACTGCTCTTGTATTCAGTTAAATCGAGCCCTGTAACTCCAATATTTGTAAGGCTTTATGAGCTCAGCTTTGGCAAAGCCAAATTTGAGGTATTGTCATGGCCATCGTCCGTCCATCCGTCGTGCCGTCAACACGGCTCGGGCTAGAGGCTGTATTTATGAACCGATCTTTACGAAAGTGGGGTTATGGGAACAACAACAAATCGGTCCCGATGCTAGTCCAAACTTGGACCTGCTGTCCGTACTATAATTTTGAGGGTTGGTACGTCCTACAGGACCAAACTTGGAACCATAGTCAGTAATATAATTTTTAGGGTTGGTACGTCCTGTGGGACGTACCAACCCCAAAATTATATTACTGTCTGTGGGTCCAAGTTTGGACTAGACTGAAGCCGATGAATTAAAATGAATTTACCAAAGAACGTTCCTGCTTATGTTTCCTTTCTGTAATAAGTTTCTCGAAATTTCGAACATGATATCTATGCATTCCCTCGTCAGTTGTTAAAATTGGATCTTAGTCCGAAGTTCCGAACATTGAGAACATTGAGAAGTGATCTGCCATTCTGACTTGTCATAATTTTCTCACTTTCGCACTTTGGGTTTCCGTTCGACTGTACAAGACTGGAGAAAACTATGAAGACATAAGAAATTGGACTCTTTTAAAGTTTTCTTTAGGGTTTTCAGTACTCATCAGCAAATTGTCACCAAGTCCAGCTGGTTTAATACCCAAAAGAAGCAGAACAGTGAAATGATCCCCACATGATCGCACTAGCAGGCATTTTCCCTTACTTAAATAAATTAAAAAAAAAATGCACATCATTAGTATTGCTAATTAGGGGCCTAAAGTTTTTTTTGTTTTGTTTTTTTTTGCAGAATCATATGATAAAGTAAGGAGAAAACTGAAGGTGGCTGAAGTGGAATCTGAGGGGGGGCGCGGTGGCTCAGTTGGTAGAGGTGCAGGCTGCAAGCCGAGAGGTCCTCGGTTCGAATCCCACCTGCGGCAACCGCGTTGTGTCCTTGGGCAAGACACTTCACCCCGATTGCCTACATGGGGGCACGATGACGCTGTGTACTGAGGCGTACTGCACGTCGATGGTGCGCATGTCTTCAACCAATCTAACCCTGCCTGTGCTGCGGTGCAGAGTTCAGAGTTACGATGTTGGAGAGCTGACAGCTGCTCGTCGTTGCTCGGTGGTTCTCTCCGGGTACTCCGGCTTCCTCCACCCGTAAAACTGTCACGGTCACGATTAGCCATTGTGCATAAGTATGTGACCTTAAACACCAATAAATAATAATAAATAATAATAGTGGAATCTGAGTTACAGACAGCTGCGTCCAGTGGGCGTGGCAAAAAATTTTGAAAGTGGGTCACGCTCATATCTCAAGCATAGTGTGATGCATGGACCTGGGACCAACACCAAATGTATCGACACTGGATGGAGGTTCAAAATATGGGTCAAGGTCACTGAGGTCATCCAGGGGTCATTGAGTGCATTTTTCAGAATTTTCAGGAAATCACATTTTTTGACCCCCAATGCATTCCTGAAGTCCATCCATGCATTTTTACATGGGAAAAGGTGGGCGTGACCAAAAAGTTTGAAAAGTGTGTCACGCTCATATCTCAAACATGATATGACATATGAACCTGGGACTAACAGCAAATAAATCTAAACTCAATGGAGATTCAAAATATGGGTCAAAGTCACTGAGGTCATCAAAGGGTCATTGAGTGCATTTTTCAGAATTGCTGAAAATCACATTTTTAGACCCCCTTTATGCATTCCCAAAGTCCATAAACGCATTTTGACACAAAAAGTGGGCGTGGCCAAACATTTTGTTAGTGGGTCGCGGTCATACCTGAATCATGGTATGACGAATGGACCTGGAACCAACACCAAATGCGTTGATACTCGATGGAGGTTCGAAATATGGGTCAAGGTCAATGAGGTCACCCAATGGTCATTGAATGCATTTTCCAGAATTGCTGGAAATCACATTTTTCCATTTCTTAATGCATTGCCACAGTTCATACATGTATTTTTATTCTTAAAACATTTCAAATGGGAAACAATTTTTGCTCTAAACACACATGGGCATCGATCAGACCTCGATATTTTGCCACTGCCAGTGGGCCCTCAGGAGGCTCTTGGAGCCTTAGTCCTTTTTACGTGTATATTCAAACATTACTGAATTGTTTAAATCACAAGATATTTCAAGATGTCCTATATACCTTAACATTTTTTAGCTAATGTGAATATTTGATAGCATCACAAATATGGCAGATCTGGAATTGGTAGATCCAACATTTTTAAAGTGGTTTATGTTCTTACTTCAGGCTTGGTATGACAAATAGACTTGGGACCTACATCAAATGAGACGAAACTTGCTAGAGGTTCAAAATATGGTTCATTTCAATGCGGTCAATAGATGTCAATAAGTGCATATTTTTCAGAGCTATTAGGAATCACTCATAATAACTAATGCAGTTCTGAATATTGTACATGTATGCCATCATTCAAATAAGTGACAGAGCAAAAAAATGTCCATTTCTGATTCCTTTATCGAACCATTTGAATGCTGTGCATTGATGCCTTTCCAGTTTCTAAAAATTTATCTGATCCCTGAATGAATATCTGTCAATACTGTTAACGAAAATCCACTTCTGATTTGTTTAAAAATATTTTACTCCCGAAAATAAGCCTCCATAAATTTTCTTTCCATATAGTTTTTTCTTGACACTTTAACCCTTTTCACACAGACTAGAATTTACTGGGTGCAGTAAAATATGTTTCTCCAGTTAGATGTATTTTAGCGTGATCAGACACTGGAGCATCCTAAGTTACAAAGTATACCTCACCTTGTTCAATGCCGACAAAATATTCTACTTGCAATGACAACTTCCATTCAGTTTGTAGCTAGCTAGGCCCAATTGATGTTTATGATGCACAGGGAAATTGTATCTCCTACTTCGCAACGTAAGAGACAATATGGTGACATTTTTCTGGGGATCAATCGACTGTAGCCAACGGACACTCTAATCTCTGTACCACCCAATGCGCATACATGAGTTGCCGGTTCTTTGCATGTTACAAGTATAACTGTGCACTCGCACCAACAGAGCAGAATGTCTATCCCTTCTTGTCTTCACTCCACGTATAATAGTGCGTCCACCACCTGCCAAGCAAAATTCAACATGTATACAGTAGTTGCTTGGATCTCGATAGCTGAAACAAAGAGAATGTTGCAGTCGCATGTCCTTCTATAAAATTACTTGTTTTCGTATGAAAGTTTAATGTGTGTTATTCCATTGATAGATTTTGGTGAAAAATAATAACAAAGATAGCTTGATCATTGTCAAAATTCTAAGTGATGATATAATTATTATAATATAAATGTAAGCCTGGAAAATGACGTAAAATTTACATTATGATGGAATATGCAGATTGTTTTGTGTATTTTGCATAAGAACAAACACCATTCTACAATAGTGCAAATAATTTCCTCCAGTAAATGTACAGCCAATTTTCACCTTCTAGTGGTATTGCAAAAAAAAGAAATGAAAATTCAGAAATAAACATGCCTTTATTTCAGAAACCTGACAGATTCTGTACATTTTGCAAGAAAACTGTGAAAGGAGGAAAATTAAAGAGACACATAATAAGGAAGCACAAGTCAACGTCGGAAGTAATGGAAATTTTAAAGAGACCAAAACACATACAAGACTGTTTCTTCGACCAGAAAAGAAGGGAGGGAATTTTTGAATACAATGTGAAAATAAAAAGAGATGCAGAAAATGACATGAGGGAACGCACACCAAAAGCAAAAGACAACCTTAGACTATGCCTGGAATACAAGGGATTTTTTTCAAACAAATATTTCTCCAAACACAAATGCACTGCTAAACATTTACAGAAACTCCCAATCAAGCCAAATCTAATAAAGAAGAATACTTCAAAAATTGATGAAGATGAGGAATTTTTATCACTATTGAATAGATTTAGAGATGGAGAAGTGGGCGATCTCTGTCGGTCTGAACATGTCATCAAACTGATTGGTTATAGACACTTTAATCTTAGAAGACATGAAAAAGGCATCCAGGATGAGGTACGAAAAGAAGTAATGAATGAAATGAGAACTTTATCAAGACTATTTTTAGAATTCAAATCTCAAATTGCAGAAGATGTGAGCGTTGAATCAATGTTTACAAGGGATTATTTGCTGGAATTACAAGAAGCCATCAACAAGCTTTCCAGTGTGAACGAGGCGAACAAATCACTAGGAAAAGACGAAAAACATGGGCTTAAGCTCTTGATTGATGCAGTTATATTACGTTCTATCAAGAGTTTGTTAGGTTACTTTGTGGAGACAAAACAAGATGAAAAATACAGAGAGCTCAAGTTGTTCAAAACAGGATACCAGCATAGGGCTCCAAAGATGTACGCTAAGGCAAGATACCAATGCCGAAAAAACTCATTAGAAAAGTCCAGACATTCTAAAAATTTAGCAAAGAAAAGTGACCTCCAAACTTTAAGAAACTTCATCTCATGTGAATTAACAGAAACAGTAAAATATTTTTCAATCAAGAAATACACATGGCTAAGATCATTACTAATTGGTAGAGTGACGTTATTCAATGCTAGAAGAGGGGATGAACCATCAAGGATGCTATGTTCTGAGTTCCATGAAGCAATGAGTAATACATGGTTCTCAGAAGATATGATTGAAAATATCAGGGATGATGCAGAAAAATTTCTTGTTGGGCAATATAAACTGGCTTATTTGAAAGGAAAGGGGAAGAAGTATGTTCCAGTGCTTATTCCAAATGACTGTCTCCAAGGTTTGGAACTTTTGATGGAAACAAGGAGAGAGTTTGGGATTACAGAGGAGAATCCACACCTCTTTGCTTCCAAGGCACCAAATGGACATTCCTCGGGATGGCTTGCTTTAAGTGACATCTGTAAGCAAGCGGGAATTGATGTACCCATCCACGTTACAGCTACAAAAGTGCGACACTGGTTATCTACTGTGTATGCAAGTTTGGACATGAGTCCACAGGAACAAAGGATTTTCCTGGAGCATATGGGTCACGAAAAGGAAATCAACAAAGACAATTACCAAGCACCATTAAGCCTGCAGCATGTAAAAGTAATGGGGAAAATGCTTCATACAGCAGAAACAGGTAATAATTTGACAAGTAAATTGAATATTAGAATTTACGTTAAAAGATTTTCTGTTCTCCATTCTCAACACCAATTGTTACTGATAAGGCACCGTAGACAGCCCTCAAAATAAAGATATTTTTTGCTACGGATTTCATCTTCAACAGCATAATGCTACAGCAATTTTATAGCGTTTTCCAAAATGAAATTCAACCATTATTCCAGCGCCTTCCCATTACTAATAGCTTGATTCTCCTCGATATCATCAGTTACTTATCCCATGTGAATAAAATCACAACATATAACATGCTATGTATTTATTATGACACAATAAATAAATTACAGATTTGTTTTTAATAGGTTTGAGGACGATTTGTATCACCTACGAATGAAGTAGATTACAGCTGTTTTCAGTAATAAGAGGAGGGGCTTGTTTGGATAATACAAATGCAAGAATTTAAATTATTTCTCTCAGAAGCTCATCCAATCCGTCTGAACGGTTTCTGAGAAAGAATTTAATATTCATGTATGAAAGAGTACGTTTAGTTATAGCCTGCTGTTGAGATCATAGAGAAAAACGTGTCAGCTACAGTGTTAATCAAGATTACATTACCATCTTTGCTATAGTTTATGCCAGTCAGTCTTTGATACAATCTATGGCAATCAGTATTTCATGATTACAAAACCAAAAAGGTTTTACAAAATTATTTCAATTTCATTTTGGACTTAAGGTCGCATTCAGTGGCATGGCTGCGTAGTGCTCACAACAGAGGGATAAAGTTAAATGTAGCCAACTGCTGACCCCTCTGCTGTCCATTTCAGTGGACTTCTGCCTCATGTGTTGGTAACCGGGTCCTGTTCAACTAGAATGGCTGATCTATTCCACAGCAGTTGAGATGCCTAACCAAACGTCCCGGGGCTTCCACTGGAAACATTGCTCAGTACCATGAGCTTGTCAACAACAATATAGTTCTCAGATGAAACAAAATTTCATTACTGGATCATGAAGCAACGTCAGACAAAGCAAAGTGGAAACTTATTGCTCAGTACCATGAGCTTGTCAACATCAATATAGTTCCCAGATGAAACACAATTTCATTACTGGATCATGAAGCAACGTCAGACAAAGCAAAGTGGAAACTTATTGCTCAGTTCCATGAGCTTGTCAACATCAATATAGTTCTCAGATGAAACACAATTTCATTACTGGATCATGAAGCAACGTCAGACAAAGCAAAGTGGAAACTTAATGCTCAGTACCATGAGCTTGTCAACATCAATATAGTTCCCAGATGAAACACAATTTCATTACTGGATCATGAAGCAACGTCAGACAAAGCAAAGAACGAAGCATACTAGAATTTGAGACTTCCAGCATTTCATTTTCTCTCTACATAAAAAGTCGGCAAAAGGTCAAGTCAGGTTGCACACCAACTCAGACGGAGGGGGGCGGGGGTATACTGGATTGCATGCATCTGTCTGCTTGTCTGTCTGTCCGTCCATTCACTTAAAGATAACTTTTCCAATACTTCATGTATTGTTATAAAATTGGGTAATAAATATACCTAACATTCTTAATGGCATATTCATGCACGATTTTTGGACCTTTGTATGATGAAGAAATGTCAAATTTGCATATATATTTTGCTACAACTTCCAGGCCACATTACAGGTTCGAAACCATTTGCTTCCCCATCTCAAATTCCGGAAGGGTGAGGGTGGGGTTGTTATACTTGATTAGTTGCATACATCTTGTGTGTCTTTTCATCTGTTTGTCCATTCATCCAGAAGTTTAAAATGTTTCTATAACTTCAACATTTCATGTAGTGTCATAAAATTTGTAAGTATTTTCTATATCATAAATCTAACATTCTTTATGGCATGCTGTGCTGTCCATATATTTCAACAGAGTTGTAGTCCCTTAAATATGGCTCGGCCCCAGGCAAGGTGCTAGCGACGGGGTACACCTGGGGTATTAACACAATTAGCCGAGTTCCTTTATACGTGCATATGCCTCATTAGGAGAGTCCCATGATCCCAGAGAGTCCATTGTCTTGAGAGACCATATCTTCATGGACGCAATATCATGTGAACTCTCTATTTGATCTCATGAGAGACCACTTATCTTACAACTGAGAGACCATTTTTGTATGGTTCTACTGTACAAAGTGAAAAATTGTTAGTGTTGGTATTTAAAGGAATTAGAATTTTAAATTAATCTTATAATTTTATAATAAAAAGTACAATCATAGTTACTTACTATGTAAATATATTATTTTTCAGGAGCCAGCACTTCCACTTTTCAGCAAGAAGGCAGCAAGAAAGGTTCAAGAGAAAAGCCTTCAACTGAACCAGTCCATTGTGTTGGGATGTTAGATAATGCAGATGCTGCAGAAAGTATATTTATTTGTAAACTAAAAGGTTTTAAAACTTCGTCCCCCACAGGTTTGTTTGCACTCTGTCCACCTGTCTGTCACTCAGTCATGACCTGTTACCATATGTGTCAGTGGTTACAGTATTGAACTTCAAACTGAGATGACCAAGGTTCAATTCCCCAGGGGTTACTGCGTTGTGTCCTTGGGAAAGGCATTTACTCCCTATTGCCTGTTTGGTGGCGCGGTGGTTCTGTGTACTAAGGCGTAGTACACATCGATAGTGCACCTGCCTTCAACTAATGCTAACCCTGCTTGTATGGAGTTAGTACGTTGGAGAGTCTGACAGTTGCTCACCATTGCTCGGTAGTTCTCAACGGGTACTCCGGCTTCCTACAACTGTAAAACTTTCTGACACAACGTAACCCAGACTGTTGAAAGTGTTGTTAAACTCAAATGAATAAATACCATACCACCTGTATCTCCAAGTCGCTTTGATACTTTTGATTCAAATTTTGAACCTTGGCCTGACATTACGTAGAATTGATGAACGCCATTTTTTTTTTTTAACAAATTGCCGGTTGATGGCCATTTTTGAAGGACATTGCGTGCTATTAGTTATCTGCCCCTAAAACATCTAAATGAACTTTCTGATTTTAATAATTTTTATTTTGGGGGAGTAAGAGCATAAAATAAATAAAATATCATACGGGTCTTTTTCTTGCTCGTACATTATTCTAATTAGACAAATTAGAATTTCTTTAGTCATATCTGTATATATTGTGTTAGCGAGTCCTGTTATCCTCTTCATAGAAACCGCATATAGGATCAAGCCTATATGCGGTTTCAACGAGATCACCTGTATCTCTGAGGTGCTTTGCCACTTTTATTTCAAATTTTCAGGAATGATCATTATGTAAAATTGATGCTCGTCAATATTTTTCGAAAAACAACATTTCTGATTTCAATAAGGTTTGGCATGGAGGTGTAGCAGAATATAAATAACATAGTTTACAGGTTTTTCAGTCATATTTGTACATGTGATTATGCGTTCTGTTGCCACCTTATCTCAGAGGCACTTCAAAGATGTTTCTAATTTTTACCAGTGATCAGACATTATACAAAATTGATGCGTGTAATTTTTTTCAGATTTTGGTAAAAAGAATCATAGAGCATTTTTCCAAAATTTGCTGACACTGCTTTCCGTGGGGGGACTATTGTCTTATTGCGGGTAATCGGCATTGCACATATTTCTCGATGCCATGAGCTTGTCAAAATCAACCTAAAGAAGAGCATAGTACCCAGGTCAAAAATAATTTCGTCTTGGATCATGAAACTGTGCCACTCAATGCAAAGAACAAAGCATATTCGAATTTTAGATTTCTAGCATATTTTCTGTGGAAACAAAGTTGAGTCGTTTTTCCTTTATACATGTACATATTTGTTTGGGCCTCATTAGGAGATTTCCGTGGCTCAGGAATTTAAATCAACTTTGGTTTAGATCAAATTTGTGTCCAGGCAATTGTGGCTTCTACCTCTCAGGTAACTGATTTATGCCCCTGCCTGGTACGGTTGTATCACAAACACAGAGGTTTGTAGTGACATATAATGTTTTTGAAGACTGGCTCTTTGTCATAACTTTGTAGGATTCACTTTTTTAGCTTTAGCAAATCGGTTTCAAACAATTTACAAGAATGTTGGAACATTGACAGAAAATTACAACAGAAGCAGTTTTTAACCCACCTTGGGGTTGCTCGAATTGTTTTTGTCCGGCGTGTGTCCAACCAACTGTCCCTAGGTGACTAAGTCTATCCATTAATTTGTAGCTTCCTCGTCACCTCTTCGTAGAAACTGCATATAGGATCAAGCCGAAGTTTTTCACACAAGTTACTACTGATCAAGGTCTAGTTGAAATCCTTCCAATTTGGTGCCAATCAGTAACCCAATATGGCAGTCATCTTAATTTTTTTTTTATCACTTCTAACAAACTATTTATTGAAGCAAGTCCAAATTTTGCATGCAAGTTCCTACTGATATCTAATTGTGCACCTGCAATTTTGGAGTCAGTTGGTAATCCAGTATGCTATCTACAGCAGCCATGTAGAAAATATTTGTATTGCGTCTCGTCATCTCTTCAGAAACTACCTGTCAGATCAAGCCAACATTTTATACATATGTTCATACAGATGTCGAGTTGTGCATTAGCTTTATTGCTGCCGATAAGAATTCCAATATGGCCACCATGGCAGCCACCTTTAACCCTTTACCCAACGCAGACGATATCAACATTTATTATTTTAAATATAATTTTTTTAAATTTTTCAAAAAATTTCAACAAAACCATATCATGTGACCCCTCGTTGGAACGAGCTCAATGAGCTCGTTCCAATGAGGGGTCACATGATATGGTTTTGTTGAAATATTTTTAAAAATTTAATGTTTTCAACCGCTCAATTTGCATATTACGCGGGCGGATGCGGGCGATTCGTTAGCTAAAGGGTTAAAAGAATAGCATGGGTGGTGATGTACTTCGTCCCTTGAGTGCAAGAAGGCTTTGCAATGCTAAAGCATTGCAAAGCCTTCTTGCACTCAAGGGACAAATTTATCAATTTTTTTAACTTGGGTAAAATATCAGACATAAACCATTTAATTTTTTTTTTTTTTCAAGTTTAAATTGGTTATAAAAAGAGAACATGCGGCAGCCAAAATGACCATGCGGGAGGGCCTGAGAAACAGATTTTTTATTTTTTTAGGCCTTACATGTATTTTATCAAGATATTCTTAATTCAGTAATTATTTTTTCGATCGATGATCCTGTGATCAAATCTTCTTAGTTTTTGGAGGCACTGTTTTAATAAAATATATGTGTTCCTTTTTCATTATTTATATGAATCAGATTATCAGACATAAGATATTTCCACGTAGATTGCACGTAGATTGTATTATTTGATGTCGTTTGAATTGCAGATCCAGCCGATGACAGGAAAATTAAAAATTCCAAAGCAAAGAGACTAAAAGCACATAGTAAGTTTGTTCTGACTTTGTAAATCAATGAAAACAATAAAGAATGCAACATTGCAGGAATTAATTCATTTAATATGTGGATACTTTTTGATTGAAAGTTTTCATAACAAGATTGTTACAACATGGTCTGCTCCCTCCACATCCCACACCTTTCAGAAGATATTAGCCATATATGCAGGTGTACTACTCAAAGTTTGCTAAGCACCAAGTTATTTATTTATTTATTTATGTTTAAGGTCACATATTTATGCACAATGGTCAATGGCTAATTATGACCGTGACAGTTTTACGGGTGGAGGTAGCCGGAGTACCCAGAGAGAACCACCGAGCAACGACGAGCAGCTGCCAGCTCCCCAACATCTCAACTCCGCACAGCAGCACAGGCAGGGTTAGATTGGTTGAAGACATGCGTACCATCGACGTGCAGTATGCCTTAGTACACGGCGTCATCGTGCCCCCATGCAGGCAATGCAGATGAAGTGTCTTGCCCAAGGACACAACGCGGTTGCCGCAGGTGGGATTCGAACCGAGGACCTCTCGGCTTGCAGCCTGCACCTCTACCAACTGCGCTCCCGCTAAGCACCAAGTATATCCAACTATCTTTTTTACGTTTTAGTTGAAATATTGTGATCAAAAGTGTACATATTTTTTTTATTTAATTATATCTTTAATGATTTAAGTATAGAAATTAAGATTTTATTAGTGTTTGACATTATTGTTTAGCTTTTGATACGATAACCATGGAAAATGGATATTACTGGTAAAAGAGTAAATTTTTCATATTTGCCAAAAACTTGACGGAGCGAACTGGTATGGGTTCAATATCGAGTATGAGACCCATTATTGTTAATTACAGCTTGACAAAGCCTTCTCATGCTCCCAATCAGGTTCCTGGTGGTCCTTTGTGGGATGTTGTTCCATTCTTGGACCAGTATGACACCAAGCTTCTGGACACTTCTTGGCTGGACTGGATTGGCTGAAATTGCAAGCTGCAACTCATTCCAGACATGTTCGATTGGATTTAGGTCAGGGGATCTTGCTGGCCAGTCCATACACTCAATCCCCTCCCTCTGTCGGTACTCCCTGACAGCATGGGCAACATGAGGACTGGCATTATCGTCCATCTGAATGAAGCTATCACCAACTGCACCTGCATACAATCTGACGTGAACATCCAGGATCTCATCAATATACCGATGTGCAGTCAATGTACCACGTTCAAGGACACAGAGCTCTGTACGTCCATCCCTGCTGATTGACCCTCCATCATAGCGGTCATGCTCAGCAATGTTGGCTGCATTGAATCGCTCTCCTGGTCTTCTCCATACCGTAGAACGCCTATCTGTGTGATCTAGGCAGTACCTTGACTCATCTGTAAAAAGGACAGGTCGCCAATCTTCTTTGGTCCATCCAACATGGTCCATGCCTGGTGGTGGTTCTGGGATAACGGAATGGTCTTCTCGATCGTAGGCCACCTTCTTGCAACCTTGCTCGGACAGTCAGCGTCGAAACATTTACCCCGGATGCATTCTGAAGGTCACTGCGAAGCTGGGTTGCTATGGCAAAGCGGTTCCTACGGGCCTGAATGGTCAAAAACAGGTCTTCAGCTGCAGATGTTTCCCTTGTCTCTGCGACCAACATAGTCTTACTGGTGTGCCATACTGTTGAAATCTTGCCCAGGCTATGGTGATCGCCGTATGGTGCACACCAAGTGCTTCACCAACCTGACGATGGGTAGCCCCTTGTTCCACCATATCTACAGCCCACCACATTTCTGCTTCAGACAAATGTCTTCTTACATTTGCATTTGCCATATTCAATCATTAAATCACAAGGGTTTGTGTTGAAATGAAGATTGAATAGCCTACACGTCATGTACATGTCGAAAGTACACGAACACATCATGAAATCAAGGGGTACATGCTTTCCATGACTGTCACGAAAAGTCTGCCTGTCAAGAGAGCTAATGTAAACACTGGGGACCATCTCAATACATTCCTCAATCATATCCACCAAATATGTCACAAGCAAATTCCACAATGATGTGTCAAATATGTGGTGCTTAGCAAACATTGAGTAGTATATATTATTGAACTCTTCACATAACTTCTTTGACATATTTAACTCATCTCAAGATGAGGTGTTGTCGTCCGTTTTTATCCTGCATCCATCGGCCCATTCACTACATTTTTAAGGTTAATAACTTTTACAGTATTCAAAGAATTTCAATCAAACATGGAACATTATATTCGTCATGGTATGTCTTTTTTATCAAGATCATTAACACGTAAATATCCCTGGTTTATTCCAGGTCAACAATATTAAAATGTGATAAATGAAAATAAGCTACATAAAACACGATTAAGACGAGTGCCCTGGTCATTTATGATCTCTTATATTTACAGTCAAATGGTCCATTCAAGACACTAAGGATTTGACAAATTATTTTAAGGAATTTATCCAAGAAGATGGCTGTAAAAACAAAGGCACATTACCAAGTAAGTTTTGTCTATAATGCCATACAAAGTCCGACTTCCGGTTCCCATACCCGCATGTGGGGTTCAGTACCTCAATTCCTTTAGCACAGCCTACAGGTCGTATTTATGAAGTGATTTCATTCAACTTGGTTGGATAACTTGGTCGGGAGTCTAGATAAGAACATACAATTCTGGTTGGAGATTGGTCAAGCCTGAGGTTGGCACAGGCCTGAAGCCCTAATTTATTTAGCAGTTTAACAGGTTTACAGGCCATATTTATGAACTGATTTCTCTAACTTGGTTGGATACTTGATAGGATGTCTCGATGATGACGTCATATTTCGGGCGAGACTGTTGACCGCATCAGCACAGGCCTTAATTCCTTCAGGACATTCTTCACCTCAAATTATCTTTGCTGAAAACATACAGCATATAACTTAATGTATATCTCGATTATTACACTTCTTGTCCAATTTAATAATTATTTCATAAACATTAACGTTACTCTTTTCATTATGCACAACACACAGTCAGGTTAACCTGCAGTGTCTTTGACACTTTTGTTTTTTCGAGTTGCTTATTATAAGTTGACTACATGTCTCGTTGGCAGTTAATCAAGTAATTATGGATGCCTTAGTTTGAATTATTATAATTTCGCAAATAAGTTACTTTTGGGGTTTTTTTCAGACAAAGGTGAAATTCTGAATTTTTTGCAACAGCACCAGTTGGAGTCTCTAACGAATGAAGAGATGCAGGAAAAGTACAGGAGAGTGAGATGGAAGATCTTTAATGAAAGAAAAACTTTCCGTTTAAATACACAAAGGAGAACTACTCTATATTTTGCTACAGTTTTATACCACATTTAAAGAAACATTAACAGCCAGCTTCACATACAATAAAATACATGGTCTGACAAGAACACTGTCAGTTACAAAAAGACCAATGTCCGACTGAGGTTTAAAATCATCAGTCAAAATGTCCGATGCCAAAATTATTAATGAATTTCAGTGATCAGACCATCATGCATGCTGGACATAATGTAGATAACAAAAATTAATGATCACTGTGAATTCTTGTCCACGCAAGTTGAGACGTATGAAGAAAGTGACTGCACATCTCAGAATTATTAACAGCATGAAAAGGAATACAATTTGATATAGCTATACATGTATCTTATGTCTGAAGGGCAATTCGGTTCTAATTCAGAATGTAACCAATCATACCTTGTTTAGCAGGGCTAACTGAGCCCTGTCAAACAAGATATGGTCGATGAATTTTGAGCAGTTTTAAGATGAAGGTACATGTACACCCAAAACACATTATTTTGAATATTCAAACTCCATTTTGTAATATGTCAGATATAATTCTTAAATGACAGACATGATTCATTTGGTGTCTGACATTCTGTCTGGAAGTGCAATGTGAATTATTTTAAGGCCAGCAATGACATATTGTATCACTGGCAGGTCTACGTGTTGAGCCTGCTAGGGTAACTGGGGAATAGCCTAAAATGACCCAAGCCGGTCATGTAGCATGCCCCTGGGGTCCACGACGCAGAATTTAGCCAGCATCTAGACCGAAGCCCATCACCTATATTTTTAGAAAAGTGACAAAAAACCATCATGTACTCGTTTAGCATGTATGCAAAGTAGAATGGTTGTTAGAGACTTATGCCGATGAATGTATATTGACAATGAAATGCAATGATAAAAAGGCAGACCATGCCAATACTTTTCGTTTTGTCAAGATGCGAAATCTTTGTTAATGCTGAATTATGTAGTTTTCTTGATGTTTAGAATTCTAAAGAACCCAACAATTTTCAAAAAAGTGGAGGAAATTGTTAAAATGACATTTTTCGCTCTTCTTGTCTGTCGTACGGTCTCTTTAATGACAAGTTTATACTAAACGTTTGGTCTACTTGAACACCTTATAACTCTGTGTTATAAGGTACTAAACCCACCTCTGGTAGATAGATTGCCAATGCACAGCAGCAACGGCGTGGCTGTTCACACAGACATCTCAATCTAAGGGTGTAGCAAATACTAAGAAATCTGTTAAATAAGATATTGATATATTTGGGTGGATGAGCTTGTTAGTTCCTCGCCAGTGGTTGGTGGATTTCTTAGACCAACCCCGTAGGTCTACTTGATTAACTCCACCTTCATCTTGGGAACTAACAATATCATGATAAAGCCATAGTTGTTGAAAGCAATGTAAAACCCTAATCAAACAAACAAACACCTTATATGTCATTGGCCTCCCTAAACCTGCATGATATATATTATATATTTCTGGAACTTCAGTAATTACTATTTATAAAATAAGATACGGGTCAACTTTATTAGAGAAAATATACAAATTATCTACTTAAATGCAGGAAAATAACTCCTGCCTCCCTTCCCGGTGGTCCATGGCATGAAACTTTGAAACTGTTTCTTGTGTTTTGTTTTCATAAATTATAAATAATCGCCGTGTGGAAAATCTTCCACGTCGCGATTTGGTCGTTCTCCACCCTCTGTGTGCTGTAAATTGTCTTTTTGTAACATTTGTGCATTAATGCAAAATAACCGAAGCCCATTAGTGCCACAGGAAAAATATCTTTGCGAACATTTTTCTTTGCGAACATTTTCATGCATTTGCGAATATTTGCAAACATCTTTGCACCCAATCCGAACCCACTTCCACCCTTATGACTCCATGGGGTGAATTAGGTGAAATTGTTTTACTTCACACGATCATTACAACTTGTTCAGAATTATTTTTTAAGCAAAAATAGTCAGTTTATTTATTTATTTATTTGCTCACCTAACTGCAAGTCATTGGGAGCTATTACCAACACTTTTGTCCGGCGTCCAGCGTCCGTTAATTTTTGGCAAACTTGACATCTTCTTCATAATCACGAGGCCAAATTCAAACATATATTCCACAGACCAGGGGTGCGGTGGCATTGCGGTAACCGGTTCTCGTCAGATCACCGAAGTTAAGCAACTTCGAGCCCGGTTAATCATTGGATGGGGGCACGATGACGCCGTGTAGTAAGGCGTACTGCACGTCGATGGTACACATGTCTTCAACCACTCTAACCCTGCCTGTGCTGCAGTGCGGAGTTACGATGTTGGGGTGCTGGCAGCTGCTCATCATTGCTCGGTGGTTCTCTCCGGGTACTCGGGCTTCCTCCACCCGTAAAACTGTCACGGTCATGATTAGCCATTGTGTATAAGTATATGACCTTAAACACCAATAAATAAATAATTGAACAGACCATCTATGGAGTATACCCTTTCTATTTTGTTTGAGTGGAGCAGCTGCCATATTCAGGCTCTGGTTTATGCCCCAATAGCTTAAAAGCTTTTAGAAATCTTCTCATGAACCTCCAGAGGGAATACCTTGATATTTGGTGTGGAACATCCTTTGGTGCAGAAGATTAAAGTTTGTTCAAGCGAAGTTAATAGGTCAATATCTGGGCTCTCTGTGGGGATATATCCATTTTGTAATTGATTGCCCCCTCCCCATCCCCCACCCCCAATTTCCACAGCCCTAAACACCAGGGGCTAAAAACAGAAAAAAATTCAAAAGCCCATACATCCCAAACCACAAGGAACAGAGAACTTGGTATGGAGCATCCCTGGGACTGGAAGGACGGATTGGTTTAAAAAAATTGCCACCGGTTCAATCATAGTGCTCGGTAAAGTGTATTGAAAAAAATGATGAGTCAGTATTTTTGCAGTAGTTTATCCTGGAGAAAAAATTTCATTCTCTGAGAACCTTGACTGACATTGTTCTAAATCAACAAAATTGCTATTAGAAAACATTCTAACCTTGTTATTTAAATTTGTGGACTTCCAAAAAATTTATTTCATGTTGAATGAATTCTTTCAGTGCTGGAAACATTTATCTGATTCTTGTTTTCATATATTTAATCTAACCCTCTCAAGACTGCAATATGGCTTCTAAAGATTTTAATGATGCCCTTTTAATACTGTATATGTTTTTTACTGGTTCCTCGTAAAAATGAAAGTGTCAATGACACTGTAGCTCAACTTGACAAACTTGAACTTGGTAAGTTATAAATGAAATGGCAAAATTGAAGATCATTGGTACCAGTGTCATTTTTTTTTGCCAGTGGCAACATTTTTTGACAGAAACCGAAGAAAATCGATAGCTCCCATCTAGAGGTCTCCCCAAACAAGCATACCAGGTTTCAAAGCAATCAAATCATAAATGTGCCCTGTAGGGTGTGCCAAAGGGAAATATTGTGGTCTGACTAAACTGAGTTCTAAAAACGTTGGCCGCGGCAACATTTTTTGACAGAAATTGAAGAAAATCGATAGCTCCCATCTGGAGGTTACCCCAAACAAGCATGCCAGGTTTCAAAGCAATCCGATCATAAATGTACCCTGTAGGGTGTGCCAATGGGAAATATTGAGTCTTCTGACTAAACTAAGTTCTAAGAATGTTGGCCGCGGCAACATTTTTTGACGGAAATTGAAGAAAATCGATAGCTCCCATCTAGAGGTATCCCCAAACAAGCATACCAGGTTTCAAAGCAATCTGATCATAAATGGGCCCTGTAGGGTGTGCCAAAGGGAAATATTGAGGTCTGACTAAACTAAGTTCTACGAACGTTGGCCGTGGCAACATTTATTGCCAGAAATTGAAGGAAATCGATAGCTCCCATCTAGAGGTCATCCTAAATAAGCATACCACATTTCAAAGCAATCAAATCATAAATGTGCCCTGTAGGGTGTGCCAAAGGGAAATATTGTGGTTTGACTAAACTAAGTTCTAAGAACGTTGGCCGCGGCAACATTTTTTGACGGAAATTGAAGAAAATCGATAGCTCCCATCTAGAGGTCACCCCAAACAAGCGTGCCAGGTTTCAAAGCAATCCGATCATAAATGTACCCTGTAGGGTGTGCCAAAGGGAAATATTGAGTCTTCTGACTAAACTAAGTTCTAAGAACGTTGGCCGCGGCAAAATTTTTTGACAGAAATTGAAGAAAATCGATAGCTCCCATCTAGAGGTCACCCCAAACAAGCATACCAAGTTTCAAAGTAATCTGATCATAAATGTGACCTGTGAGGTGTGCCAAAGGAAATTGTGGACGTACGTACTAACGTACTAATGTACGTACATACGTATGTACGTACGTACGTACACCGACGGACGAGAAGTGATGGCAATAGCTCAGCTTGACTTTGTCAAGTTGAGCTAAAAATGATCTGATTCCTGTATGAATATTTTTAATTTAACTCTCCCATGAGTTCAGTGTGTTTTTCCAGAGATTTTATTTCATGATGAACTCCTTCACCGCTGTGCACATATATGTTATTTCATTATTTCATGTTGAATGGACCCTTTCAGTGCTGGAAACATTTATCTGATTCCTGATAGCAAGTCTTTAATTTGACCCTCTCAAGATTGCAATGTGGGTTACAAAGATTTTATCGACGCCATGAACAAACAAACCCCTTCAATGCTGTATATGATTTTTCTAGTTCCTTGGAAAAAAAATGATCTGATTCCTGTATGAATGTCTTTAATTTAACCCTCTCATGATTCAGTGTGTTTTTCCAAAGATTTTATTTCATGGTGAACTCTTTCACTGCTGTGAAAATATGTTTTTTTACGGGTTTCTTGGAAACATTTATCTCACTCCTGCATGCATATCTTCAATTGAACCCTCCCAGGACTGTAATGTGGGTTCCAAAAGTTTTAATGATGCCATGACCAAACACTTTCAGTGCTGGGCAAGAAATTGATCTGATTTCACCCTCTCATGACTTCCATGTGTTTTCCAAAGATTTTATTTATGTTGAACCCTTTCAATACTGTGCAAATATTTATTTTTTCTGGTTTCTTGGAAACATTTATCTGATTCCTGTATGGATGTCTTTAATTTAACTCTCTCATGACTTCAGTGTGTTTTTCCAGAGATTTTACTTCATGATGAACCCCTTCACTGCTGTGCACATATGTTATTTCATGTTGAATGGACCCTTTCAATGCTGGAAACATTTATCTGATTCCTGATAGCATATCTTTAATTTGACCCTCTCGAAATTGCAATGTGGGTTACAAGATTTTATTGACGCCATGAACAAACAAACCCCTTCATTGCTGTATATGTTTTTTCTAGTTCCTTGGAAAAAAAAATGCAGGAATGATTGCAATGTTTAATAAGTAAAAGGGCTGAATATGTTCCTGAAGCTAACTGTTTCCTTTTTCCAAATCCAACTGAGCATTCTCACTATAGGGGCAGTGATGCATTAAGAAAGTATGCTGTCGAATGTGGTGCAGAGGAACCACAACGTTTAACCTCTACAAAACTTGGAAAGCATGTTGCGAGTTCATCGCAAGTTTTATGTATGAAGGATAATGAATTGTATATGTTGGCGTCGTTCAAGGGACATGATATAAGAATTCACACAGACATTTACCACAGGCCTTTGGATATCATGCAAGTTGCAGCACAAGTGTCAAAAATATTCTTAGCTGCAGAACAAGGTAAAATATCAAAGTACGGTAGCCAAAGCTTGGCAGAAATAAATCTAGAAGATGTTGAAGAAGAAACTGAAGACGATTCTCAAATACAAATTAACCATTCATACGTCAACATATTCTCATGCTGCTGTGACCGACTCCACAGGCTGGTAGCCTGATACTTTGATGTATAAGTTGCATGGATAACCACATGACATGACACGTGCTGTACATCAGAGTCGCAAAATATGGACAAGTTTTTTTCATACATATAGGTGTAGGGCCTACCACATGAAACATTCATGACAGAGTTGCCATTGATTGATACAAGATGTATTATTGTTGCCAACGTAAATCCAAGTGGTATGTTAGCGTGGTGTCAGTTCGTTTCTGTGGGGCAAGGGTTATTAATCAGAACAGTCCGGAATCGAACTGAGGTGTCGTATTTTAACATATAGCTCTGGCAAAATAGCGGGAGTGCGTTTGTGTGTGTGTGTGTGTGTGGGGGGGGGGGGGGGGTTCTTCCCCGCCGTGATCAGCCACTGATTTGTCGAAAATAAACTGTTCTGGGCTATATATTTTGTGATGATAATATTGTTCTCTTTTGTATTTTACCCTTCACTAAGAAACCGAAACGTTGCAAGATCCGAACATCCCATTCCATCGAATCCCTTCATTTCGTCTGAAAAACTTGTTGCCGTCAGTTGTCGAAAATTTTCAGTTAATTTTTGAAGGATTGTTGGACTTTAGTTAACTGGAAAAGGGATTAATCGAACCTTTCCTCCAACTTCACATTAAATTAAAGGTGATTGAGGGCAAATTCCCCCTTGAGTTCGCTTACTATAGCCTGGGATTGGCTGGGAAGTAAAACAGTGCTTGTTTACTGGGGTAAACAAGTCCTCTTTTACAGCTAAAATAGGAGCTGGTCACCAATGCCTGAAGTGAAAGTCCTCAAAAATGATGCAGTATAAATAATTGGCTAAACTTTGCTTCATACTTTTGTTGTGATCACATTTATATAGGCCTATAGGCCTAGGTAGCTGCAAAAAGTGACATTAAACACTAATAAATAGAATAATAGATAAATAAATAATTAAATACGATTAAATTGGAGCCAAGTCTTCTCGAACCCGGAAAGGAACAGGCTGCATCTTCGAGCTCTTTAGTGCACAATCCGCCTGTCGTAGAATTGGTCTGTTTCAGTCCCCTCTATGGCTATATATAGTACTTATACTGCACATTGCGGCTAGCGCTCAGAACCTCAGAGCATCCCAGAAATACAAAGTTAAACGATGCGTGAAGAATAAAAAACAAATGTCAGTATGTTGAGGTATTTGCAAATAAATCAAAACGATAATGCCACTCCCCCACTGGAAAATGAAGCGGAGGGAGCAGATGACCAGCCAAAGAAAAAGAAACGAGTATTTCTGTTTAATGAGAAGTGGAAAGATGGTCGGCCATGGCTGCTATATGAAAAAGAAACCGGTGTAATGACTTGTAGTATTTGTGTCAGGCACAGGGGAAAGTTTGGGAATAACAAATTTGTTACAGGGTGCAATTCGATCAGGATAGAAAATGTACGGTCACATGAGATAAATAAGGAGCATAGGCTATCACAGAATGCTGAATCGGTTGTATCCATGCCGAGGCACAAACAGCCAATTCGTCGGGCAGTTATGCAAATGGATAAAGAACAACTGGACCTACTGAACCGACTTTTCTGTACTGCTTTCCATGTAGGAAAACAAGGAAAGCCATTTACTGACTTTGTTGTTGCACTGAATGAACTGAAATCAAAAAATTTTGAAGAAAGTGTAGATGGAAATTTGATGAAATTTTATAATAATGACAAACAGGCAAGGGAATTTATCAAATATATTTCAAGAGCAGAATTACAATTCAGGCTACAAACTATCAGACAAAGTGAATTTATTTGCATTGGTTGTGACAGCTCTACTGATAGTGGAAACATAGAAGAGCAGGCATTTTTTGTATCATATCTTGACAAAAACTTCCAACCAAAGATGGAGTTTTTGTGCCTGGGCCATATTTTAGAAAGGGCTAATGCCGAGAATCTCTCAAAACAGTTCTTTGAAGTTTTTTCCAAACACGAGATTGATGTAGAAAAATGGTGTGATCAACTTTCGACAGATGGTCCGACTGTCATGAAAAATATGTGCTCTTTTATTAGGGAAAAGATCCCTCACCTACTAAGTTTCCACTGTGCGAATCATAGGTTAGAATTGGCATATAAGGATGCGCTGAAGGGTCTCTCCTTGAAAGATGAGGAGCAGAAGCTTTTGGATGGACTGCACACATTCTATAGCAGGAGTCCACTGCAAACAAGATGCTTAGAGGAGTGTGCTGACACATTAGGTGTAAAATTACTTTGTCACCCGAGCACAATTGGGACAAGATGGTTGAGTCACCGTGAACGAGCCATAAAAGCAGTCGAATGCAATTTCACTGCTAATGTACCTCAACTGCTTTCTTGTAGCAAGGATAAAGCCTTCAAAAGTTGAGGACGAACGTAAAATCCTTTGGCAGCCAGCTCTTCTATTTCAGAAAAAATGCGTCGGCAAAAAAAATGCCGACGTAAAAATTATGCACCTCGGCAAAAACATAGCTACCTCGGCAATTTTTAAAATGGTGCCAATTACACTTATTTGTTCTAAATTCGCGACTAGTCCCTCGAAAATGGGAACGGAAACAGTGTTGAATTTGAAATGAGCAATGACAAGGAGACATAATCTGCAAGCACGGGCAGCACCGCAGTGTGGATATAATATTACAGATATCACATTGACACAATGTATTGTAGTTAACAATTACATAGTCTGTCGATAGTTTGTTGTTACATGAAAGTTTGTTTGCATCGAGTAAAGTGATATAATTTACTCACAGAACATTTCGTTGAATACAACATGGGATTTTCCAAGTCTTGTGAAGTTACACATGACGTCAATCATACTAATCTCAAAACAATACCAAATGCATTCGACGATGTCAGTTGGTATGGGTTGAAGGCTAGTCTGTTTAAGTGTTCTGGCGTTGAAAGTTCTATTTTCATTTGGGGAGGGGTGGGGGGGGGGGGGGGGGTGAATAAAATCACTGGTCACAGGAGTCTGAAATTCTCACAGTATAGCTAAAATTCACTTTCAAACAGTATTTTTTCTTTGGAAGGGGATCATGTTGTTGGGAACGTAAATATAACATTGAAAGTGAATTTTAGCTGCCTACTGATAGAATTTCAGACTCCTGTGCACTGGTAAAGCCAATTGTATTGATTTATTTGAAGAAGGAAACTCTTTAGTACTTTACATGGAAAATGTGTTTTATTTTCTTCAATAAATGAAACATGTATCCTCCAATTGTAAATGACAAAAACTGCTGAATTAATAAAATGCACTCAATACCATGACGAATAGCTGGAATCCTGCATTGAGAATGAGAGCTATGCCCAACGATCATGACGACCGACAGACTCCCGCAGCTAAAACTAAAAAAAGCTATATTCTGTCAAGTCTCTGGTTCTCAGACCTGTAGCATGGGTCACATTTCACAACATTTTATATACTGAACTTACAGTGAAGTGCCAGCATCAAGTTGAGGTTTACAGGACACTGCAGTTCTGTGAAAACTCAACTTGATATTGGCAAGGTAATCAGTCGGATTCACTTTCACTAGTAGTATCACTACAACTGTCAGTCTCCAGTTCCAACTCACAGTCACCAACGGTAAAATCTGAATCGTCGTCAGAATTTGATTGTGAGCTTGTGCCAACATTGACAGGCATTTCTTCATCACCAGGAGAGGAACAAGTAGTGTCAGCGGTCAGATTTTTGGGAAGAAAAAGACAGCTTGTCTTCCGGCATTTACCTCCCTGTATTGACATATGGCTTTTTCTTTTATAAGACTTATAGCCATCCGGGCGTGGTGGCGCTTTACAGACATTTCCATCTGGATAGTATCCCAAAAACTTATCAACTACTTCATTGTACATTTGGGGATTGAACCCATCAAAGTCATTAGAGCGTAGCACCAGCTTATGCTCAATATTTTGATTATTCAAGGAAAGATGCTCTTGTGACAAAATACGTGCAAAGGAGCTAAAAACTCTTTCAACATCGGTGCTACTTATAGGCAGCACAATACAAATTTCTGGTATGTGGATAATGTTGGTTATGGCCAATTCAACCTGCGAGGGAAATAGCTGTTGCCAAGTTTGTTCATTAGTTGAATTTTTAAGAAATGTTGTCACATGTGTGTAGAGGCGGCCAAACTCTTGTATCCAAGAGTACAGAGGCAGCAAGGAATATTGGACCTTCAGTGAATTCGGCAAACCTACTTCTAAGATTCTCCTCAACCGACTCGAGAATTTGTACAACACTTTTATGGACTTCATCCAATGCACTGTCAAGACCCCCGATCATGGAGCACCCGTGAACATTTTGAGTTTTATCACAGAGTTCATCCTCAGCTGCCCTATCAGCATCTGCTCTTGTCATACGAACAGGCAGGGCAGCATCATCGGGTTGTAAATAAGGCCACACTATTTTACTTAAGGTGGGAAATATATCATTTTTGTAAAAGCAGGCCTGTCCCATTTCCTTAACGACAAATTTTACGAAGCACTTCAGTAGAATGTTTCATGGCAGTAATTGCTTCTGGTGCCAGTAATTTCTGGCTTTCTAAAATCTGTGAAAAGGGGGCAATGTATGCCAAAATATCTTGCCTAACAGCAGCATACAAGAGAAGCTTAAGATTCGACGCATTTTTTAGATGCCCCTGTAATACAGACTTACAGTCGGCCATAGATTTATTATATGGCGACTGTATATTTTGATGCAAGAAACCTAAGAATATTGCCAAGTTTCTCAAGTAGCTGTTAGTGGAGTCGGCCTGGTGAGAAACCCACCGCGAGCCACTCGGTCGCTTGTACTTGAGACCCTTCATTTCAAGAAGTGTGGATTGTCTTCTAAATAAACGCCACTTTAAGTTTGCCCGCTTGAATAGATAGTAAGTACTGCTTAGCACAGATTCAATATCTTTGTTCAATTTGGAATGTTTAAAAGCATCGTGAATTACCAATTCGGCCCTGTGGTTGGAGCACAAGCCTTTTTATTAAGTGTGGCCCAAGTTCTTCAGTTTCAAGTTTGTACAGGGCTGAATTGACAGATGCACCATCACTCCCGTTTCCTATTTGCCTGTCCTTGCAGTCAAATGTAAAGTTTTGTTTTTTTATGCGGTTGTCTAGAGCGGCTGTTAAGCCAGCGGCGTTGGTGTTTTCAGGCTCTTCTAAACTCAAGACCTGGAAGTTAGGTTTACCGAGGTTACACGTTTTTATGACATACACTTCCTTCTCCTCCATTGTTTTTGCCGAACTGTAACCATCATAGAAAATTGAAAAATATCTCGCACACCAGAATTGAGTGGATGGGTTATTTGAGAGGCCCTAACGTGTTGTGCAAGAAATGTTCCCATTACCAGCACCACCTGGTTGGACATATAGCCAGATCCGAAATCTACTTTATGCACATCTTTTTCAAAGTTTGCTATAGCTTCATAGTCCTTGAATTATTTATTTTTCATAATGATAAAATGTGCAAGTTGGAATTTTTTGATAAGCTGAGCACGATGGCCAAAATTATATTTACGCATGGTTTCATGCAAAGTATACTGGCGGTTACCACTACAATTATTTTTATTTTCATCACTTGTGGACACAGCACCACTGGCACTGATTACTCCACTCTTTACGGTTGATATTGTCATTGCACGGCGATGTGCAGAAGATTTAGAAATGTGATCCATGGCATTACACTTTTTGATCACATCTGTACCATTTATCAGCTTATCGCACACCTTCGACATGACACCACTGAATCCGAGCAATGCATGCTTGCTGCTCGCATCAGAATTTTGGTAAAAGTTCCTGCACGTGGAACAGTAAATTTTGAGGACTGTTTCCCCATCATCCGCCAAGGCATATTTTATAGAGTCTACGCCCCAAGTGTCAACAGTTTTTCTTTTCACCATATTTCAAAATGGATAGTTTACAACAATTTTGCGAATTATCTACATTAATTCGCAAACTTAATTGTTATTTGAAGCGTCCATTACACAAAATCTGTTACGTAACGTGATGTATTCATTATGTAATGGATTGTGTAATGAATGCAATCGTAATGAATGCATGAATGGAACAATGTGCTAACCAGTGCACTGCAGTGATGTAATATGACTTGCCAAAAAAGAACGTCAGCAATTTTTTTGCTGAGGACATTTATTTTCACCTCGGCAAATACGTCGGCATTGCCGAATGTCGACGTGAATTAGAAGGGCTGGGCAGCACTGTTGTAGAGTGCTTGCAACCACCAACAAAGAGGCAAAATCTATCAAACAATTCTGGCCCAGAATACTGAGACAGAAAAATGACTCTGAAGAGTTGAAAAATATGTCATGTTTGATAAAGATCTTACTTGTTATGTATTCCACTGCCGTAGTTGAAAAAGGTTTTAGCCTCATGAATCGAATAAAATCTGACTGGAGGTGTGCCTTGAAAGTTGATACCCTGAATGATCTGATGTGCTTGGCTATTTCCCCGGATAATATATTCACCTTTGATCCCATGCCAAATATTGAACTTTGGACAAAGGACACGAAGAAGAAAAGGCGATTTGTTGAGCAGTTTGGCCCAAGACCAAGAGTGACCAGCCCATCAAAACTGTCAAAAACTGATGAAATCAATTCAAATGACAGCATTACAATAAGAATCACGCGCCTGTATCAGGGGCCCTTGATACGGATTCGGAACAAGGGCCCAGATATATTAAACTTTAGTTGCGTAACAGTGTAAAAATGCCCTGATCGTGAGATAAAGTGAACTTGTTAACAGATGATGGTGAGGAATATTCTTGTCCCACAGCAATTTTCGAAAATTTGGGACCAGAAAGAACACTGGACTTACCACTGCACCTGAGATGCACAACGGTGCTCAACACGTTGAAGTCAGCAACATGTACTGATAAAGAATTCATGTAGTAGACAATCTGTACTGAAATATACAACTTGAGGTAATTAGGGATGTCGTCCCATTTGTGCATTCAATAAAGGTAAAAGATCAGATTCAAGTTTGTTCAAATTGATTCCCAAGGATAATATTTGGCCTCCCTTTTATTAACTCGGTGCAGTACGAGGGAAATTCTTTTAAAAAAACCTTATTCAGATCCAACTGTCAGAATGCTTTCATATTTGGTATACAAAATCTCTAGGAGGGTCATTTTCAAGTTTTTTTCAGATCAGGTCCTTGGGTTAACATTTGGGCTCTCTATTGGAGCACTAAGTTTCACCCTTTATCCAATGTGGAGAAGGTCCTTTGGGTTAACATTTGGGCTCTCTATTCGAGCCCTAAGTTTCACCCTTTATCCAATGTGGAGAACGTCCTTTGGGTTAACATTTGAGCTCTCTATTGGAGCCCTAAGTTTCACCCTTTATCCAATGTGGAGAAGGTCAGTTGGGTTAACATTTGGGCTCTCTTTCGGAGCCCTAAGTTTCACCCTTTATCCAATGTGGAGAATGTCCTTGAGTTAACATTTGGGCTCTCTATTGGAGCCCTAAGTTTCACCCTTTATCCAATGTGGAGAAGGTCCTTTGGGTTAACATTTGGGCTCTCTATTCGAGCCCTAAGTTTCACCCTTTATCCAATGTGGAGAACATAGAGAATATCAAAATTTGTTATCTTAATTACTATTTTTTTAAAATTTTTCAAAAAAAAATTAAAAAAACCCATTTCATGTGACCCCTTATTGGAACAAGCTCTGTGAGCTCATACAAAGTGCGGTAATATGATATGGTTTTTGTTGAAATATTTTTTAAAAAAGTTATTTTTTTCAACTGCTCAATTTGCAAGTTACGCAGGGGGCATATGTGGGCGATTTGTTTGGTAAAGGGTTAACTCAGACCTTTCCTCACATAAAAAATCACTAACCTGCTATGGGAGCCCAAATATTAACTTAGTGCAATATGGGGAATAATCTTTAAAAATAACCTTCTTCTACTGATCCACCAGTAAGAATTCTCTCATATTAAGCATTCAACATCTCTAGGGGGTCATGTTTAAATGTGTTCCAAACTGAGTCCATGGGTTTACATTTGGGGTCCCTATGGGAGCCCAAATTATAACTTTGTGCAATATGGGGTAATTTTTTTAAAAAGCTTCAGATCCACAATCTGAATCCTTTGTTCAAATTGGGACCATCGGTTAATATTTGGTCTCCCAATTGCAGCCTAAATTTTAATTAATCGCAATGGGAGGAAAATTCTTTGAAAATTTGGTTCTTTACATTTACGAGGCAGAATCCTTTCAAATTTGGTATACAACATCTTGGGAGGGAGGGGGGAGGGGGGAAGGGTACACTAGTCAGCAATCTTCCATACTGGTATACAACATCGAAATCAAAATTAGAATAGGTAACAAAATCTTGTTGTAACATTCTAAAATAAAGATATTTGTTAAATACTTTTGCATGATGCAAATAGGTCTCTTAAGGCCCTGTATTATATTACATTTGTATGTATACTGACTAATAATACAGTTTCTCATATTGGGCACATTTTTCATTTAAAACTGTTGTGCCCAAATTAGGCGAATATCAAGGCCTGATCCCAGAAATGGGCAGGGGCAGTTTCTGGTTTTGTCTAAATCTGTTTAAAATTTTTTCTTCTTGAGGCCTCTGAGGGATGGCTAATCACTAATGAAGGTGCGATAATGTAGCGTAATGCCATCGAAAAATCATGTTATTGTATAAATGACAAAGTACAACCTTTCACACTTTGCACACCAACCCACCTCATCTCTTTTTTATTTTCAATTTCTGCTTTGGGGACTTGGCTTACGGACTCCCTTTCGAGCGGGCCAATCAATTTTGTGGTCATACATGGAAAAGGGGACATGATTTTTGTTTTTTGGGTTCTGGTAAAGGGTTTTTATTTGAGGGCCTCAGGTATTCTTGTTCAAGGACTTGGCTTATGTCTCCTCTCTGGGGCGAGCTTGTTAGGCTTTCACGACCAGAAACATTCCTGGTTCTGCAACTTCAATGGTCAACTACAAAACGCAAATTGCAAAATATAAATTCAAAACGCATATCCCCCACCGGCGTTCTATACTTTTGTACAATGAATCATCTGTCTTCAGAGAAAAAAATTAATGTGTGCTGGCGGCAATTGACTTTCCTAACAGAAGGAGGCGTTATTCTTCACCGGTAAAATAGAACTTGGTAACCAATGCCGATGGGATGCACTACAATCCTTCTGTAAGTTAACAGCAAAACTTGACTTTATACTTTTGTTGTGTCACGATATAACCCAAGGTGCTGATAATGACAAACACAGTGAATAAATAAATTCACAGACATGTTCCTGGACAAAACCTTTTGGGTTTTTGGATAAAAATGAACCTCTGTTCGGTTTCAGGTAACCTATGGTTGAGCAGCTATTAGTTTCTGACTGGTCGACTAGTGTTTCCTAGTTCCATGCTGGTCTGACATGCTCAGTCAAGGATTTTCCCTGTGGGAACCCTGGGAAGTGAAGCAGTCCTTTTTTCTTTTGGTAACAGAGACCAGGTGCCTGGGGTGAAAAACTCGCCTTGAATCATCAAACTTTGCTCTGCCTTGGCTAAAAAGCGAAATGGAGTTGTTTTATTAATTACCTCAAATTAGGTGAATTACCAAGAATAAATGTTAACAAGAGGCCCCAAGGGGCCTGAGGGCGCTCACCTGACATGGTAGCCTAAATATCAACCCAGAGAAATGATTTCAACAGGTTGCATCTGCTCCTCCAAAGAAAAGCCCACAATGTTGCATACCAAATATCAAAAGATTCTGCCTGCTGGATCTGGAGAAGAAGTTTTTTAAGAAATTTGCCTGAAATGCACTAAGTTCGAATTCGAGCTTCTGTACTGAGCCCAAATATAAACCCAGGGGGCCGATTAGAACAAACTTGAATCAGATCTACCCCACAATGTTGCATACCAAATATCAAAAGATTCTGCCTGCTGGATCTGGAGAAGAAGATATTTTAAGAAATTTGCCTGAAATGCACTAAGTTCGAATTCGGGCTTCTATAGTGAGCCCAAATATGAATCCAGGGGGCCGATTTGAACAAACTTGAATCAGATCCACCCCACAATGTTGCATACCAAATATCAAAAGATTCTGCCAGCTGGATCTGAAGAAGATTTTTAAAGAAATGTGCCTGAAATGCATTAAGTTTGAATTCGGGCTTCTATAGTGAGCCCAAATATGAATCCAGGGGGCCGATTTGAACAAACTTGAATCAGATCCACCCTACAATGTTGCATACCAAATATCAAAAGATTCTGCCTGCTGGATCTGGAGAAGAAGATTTTCAAAGAAATTTGCCTGAAATGCAGTAAGTTCAAATTTGGGCTCCTATACTGACCCCAAATATAAACCCAGGGGGCCGATTTGAACAAACTTGAATCAGATCCACCCCACAATGTTGCATACCAAATATCAAAAGATTCTGCCTGCTAGATCTGGAGAAGATTTTTTAAGAAATTTGCCTGAAATGCACTAAGTTCGAAATCGGGCTCCTATACTGAGCCCAAATATGAACCCAGGGGGCCCATTTGAACAAACTTGAATCAGATCCACCCTACAATGTTGCATACCAAATACCAAAAGATTCTGCCTGCTGGATCTGGAGAAGAAGATTTTTTAATGTTTTTCCCATTGCCTACAGTGTTAAAAAGTGCTGACTCAGCATTTTTTCAAAGTCCCGAAACTGTGCCCTACAATAACACCGATGACAATCTTTTTTTACCAATCCTTTCTGTTGGTCCTAAGGAAGCTGCACAGCAAATAAAAATTCTCGGTGCCGTGCAGTTTTGGAGATATGGGCGTTTTAAATTTTTTCTATTTTTAGCTCCTGCAGTTCCCACGGGGCTGCGGGAAATTTTTTTTTTGCATAAATCAAGTACTCATGACCCAATAAGCCCTCACATAAAATTTGGTTGAAATCGGCTTCTCGATTCAGAAAATAGAAATTAGGGGCGGGCCAAAATTTTTGCCCCTCCCATAACAACGCCAAATATTATCCCTCAAACTTCTCTTGAACAAATCTGAGTCTACACCTCAAAAGGATGGTGCATACCATATATCAAGTCTCTGCTACTGCTGGTTCATGAGAAGATTTACAAAGATTTTGGTGCCCCTTGGGGGCGTGGCACCACCCAGGAGGAGGGGCAACTTCATTTGAACAAATCTGAATTGGCATTAGGTAATTAACATTTAGCCAACATTTGAATAAAATTGGGCTAGTGGTTTAGGAGGAGAAGTCGATAATGTAAAGTTAACGCCGGACGGACGACGGACAGATCACGATCAGTAAAGCTCCCGCTGAGCTTCGCTCAGGTGAGCTAAAAACAGACGGACAGATGGATGGACGGACGGAGTGCAATCGTATAGTACCCTTACAGTTCCCGTAGGAGACTAATAAATAAATGATAAAATAATTATATGAACAATATTTACTAATAAAATCTTACAAATATGGCTGTCGTTGGAACCGGCTCAATGAGCCGGTTCCAATGACAGCCATATTTGTGCAATTTGTATTGACAAAGTGTCAGGATATTTCAGGTCATGTTAGCCTTCTATTGGTTAATTTGTTGCCGCTGTGTTAGATGAAGGGTTAAATTGACTCATTTCTTTTCACGCAAATCCTAGCAGAGGTGCAGCGAGAATCTACATGGATTCTCGCCGGTTTTATTGCGCGAATCTTTGTCACATTCTGAATAATCAACTTTGTGTTTAGTTCACTTTGGTGATAATTACTGTCTCACAGTCTGCTATACAGTAGAACCTGTCTTGAGAGACCGCCCTTTGGGCCACACAAAAGTGGTTTCTCAAGACAGGTGGTCTCTCATAACAGGTTTAAGGTTTTCTCAAGTCGGTGAATAACCAACCACAAAATTCAGAAATGGAGAAGAATGGATTTTTGTAATTACTTTGTAGTTGTTCTTTTTTATGAAGTTTCTGTAACAAATTGAAATGGACTGTTATAAAAATTATAAAAATAAATTAGTGTTGAAAATCTTCATTGAAGATTTTCAACACAAATTTATTTTTATAATCCTGTCTATCACATTTCAGGTATGTATGAAATTGTTTATTCAGCAATAATCCTAATCTTTTCACAGGGGTCTTATCTCAATCTTTAATGAGTTATGTAACTATATTTATTGGTGTTTAAGGTCACATATTTCTGCACAATGGCTAACCATGACCGTGACAGTTTTACGGGTGGAGGAAGCCGGAGTACCCAAAGAGATTCACAGAGCAACAGTGAGCAACTGTCAGCTCCACAACATACCAACTCAACACAAGCAGGGTTAGCTTTGGTTGAAGACAGGTGCACCATCGACGTGCAGTACGCCTTAGTACACAACGTCACTGTGCCCCCACGTGGGCAATGGGGTTGAAGTGTCTTGCCCAAGGACACAACGAGGGTTGCCGCAGGTGGGATTCAAACTGAGGACCTCTCGGCTGGCAGCCTGCACCTCTACCAACTGAGACATCGCACTCCCAGTTATGTAACTGAATAGCAATTGAAACCCAATTAAGAGCTTTTAATACTTTTAATTATGTAAGTATAACCACAATGGATTTTCCAATTCCAGAACAGATAAGAAGTTTTTGTCATGGTTTCAGTCTTCAAAGGGGCGGTCTCTCAAGACAGGTCCATTATGGCATAAAAATGCAAGTTGGTACCAGGTCACAGTGGTCTCTCAAGACAGGTGGTCTCCCATTGCAGGTCCATTATAGAGTAAAACCAATCGGTGCCTGGCAGATGTGGTCTCTCACGACAGGTTTTACTGTATCTTTATTGGGAGCCCTCTGTCATCACTTGAAGACATATTAACCTGTTTCCTATCCATATTTTTTTAAAATTTGGATTTACTGTGATGTGAAGGAACACCCTTCTTGTACAGTGCATGGAGAGTGGATTGTGACTAAATCACCCTCAGAGTGGAGTTATCACATAAAGTATCACTTTCAAATTCTGTACATATGGATAAAAAAACACAAGCAATGTTTCAGCCAATGGAACCCCAGGTTTATTCCGGAACTCCACTGGCTGGAACTTTGCTTGTGCTTGTTATACTTTGCAACAATTCTGCTATTATTGTGCATGTGGAATCTCCACTCTATGGGTGATTTAGTGATAATACACTCTCCATGTACTGTACATGTTATTTTGGTATATTCTATTTCATTAATATTTAAAGTAATTATGTTACAAATATAGATGTCAGTGGGAGCAGCCCGTAGAGCCTGTTCCATGGGCATCTTTGTTTAAGTGAGTGTAAACTTCAGTCGCCGTGGACTGGACACTTCCACAGATGCAATAATATTAGATTCCAAACAGTAAATCTAGGAATAATCATCAAAAATTTAAATAATGAAGCACCTCCCCACCCCCGAGAAGAGCTAGGCCACGAAGCTGCCGCTATGAACGTCATCCCACACCATTGGGCCAAGGAGAGATGTTAACATAAGTTGCATAACTTGTTCGCCAATCCTTGTAAAACAAATAAGATTAAAGATAATATGAAGCACAGCCGCTGAATTTGAAGCCTTTAATTTGCAGTACCTGCACTTCAAAATAAAGCCCAAATATGGGCTTCCAGCACTCTACCAGTTAAGCACTCCATTAATAATTATACAAGTATTACAAATTTGTAAAATGGTTTGCTGAAAACACAAAAAGAACAGCAGTTTACTGTTAATTTGCTACTGCGTGGCCAGAGGCATATTAACTGAAAATTTGTCTTGAATTCTCCAGTGTATCATCTCCTTGTTCAAAAACTGTTGAAACCCCTGTAACTCACTATAAATGTTAAAGGTAAACCTGAATCGATTCGCACAAAGATTCGCGCAATAAAACTGACGAGAATCCGTGTAGATTCTCGCTGCACCTCTGCTAGGATTCACATGAAAAGAAATGAGTCAATTTAACCCTTTATCTAAAACAGAGGCAACAAATTAACCAATAGAAGGCTAACATGACCTGAAATATCCTGACACTTTGTCAATACTATTGCACAATGCACAAATATGGCTGTCATTGGAACCGACTCCACTGATGACGAAGAAGCTACAACTACCCCATGTTCTGAGAAAAATCGCGACATCGACGCTGTAGCTGCAACGGGTGGTGCAATCTCACAAAATTCTAAGTTCATCAAGGGCCATAACTCCAAGAAAAATATTTGGAACAACACATGCATTGAACAGTGGCTAGACATCAATAAGATACACTTACATGCCAAATATAAAGTCATTCCATCAAGTATTTCAAAACTTATTGAGTTTTGAAACTCGTTGGTCACAGACAGACTGACCGACATTCTAAGTTCATCAAGGGCCATAACTCCAAGAAAAATATTTGGAACAACACATGCATTGAACAGTGGCTAGACATCAATTAGATACACTTACATGCCAAATATAAAGTCATTCCATCAAGTATTTCAAAACTTATTGAGTTTTGAAACTCGTTGGTCACAGAAACTCGTTGATCACAGACAGACCGACAGACAGACCGACAGACAGACCGACATTGCCACTTATAGAGCTGCTAGTCGCAGCTAAAAATGAAGAATGCACAAGTGCTTCATTATATGTCACAATGGACCATGGTAGAATAGTGTCTTCCAAATTATCCAGAAATGATCAAGTACTCTCCGTTATGTCATATGCTTCAAGACATAATCTCTCGGACATAGCAATTAAACATCTGATTGAACTGATAGACTTGCACATTCCAACAAATAATCTGCTCCACAATCCAGGACTTGAAGGAAAGTTGTGGTCTCAGCATGGATATGATGAAATATTTCACATTCTGAAATTCCTGTAAAAGCATCATGAGTGAAAGTGGTGGAAAATGCACAACAAAAAATTGCATGCAGACTTGATCCTCCCATCAGCAAAGCTACTTCATGACTGGAAATCTGGAACATCAGTTGAGGGAAATACTTACAAAGGATGGCATTTGGAGTTCTATACAGGATAACTTTGAAAATCACTCAACCGAAAACTTGACAGACATCATTGTCGGACTGGAGTACAGAAAGTTGAAAGAAGAAGGTAATTTCCTGAGTGATGGTAAGAATATTACACTGACAATGTTTACAGATGGAGTATCTCTTTTTAAAAGTTCTGGTGTGTCTTTGTGGCCCGTGTACTTCCTTATAAATGAAATTCCATGCCAAGAACGTTTTTCAAAGAAGAGCATGATTTTGTGGGGAGTTTGGCAGGGAGTTGGTAAGCCAAACATGACCATTTATCTTAAACTATTGGTCCAGGATCTAATAAAACTCCATAAGCAGGGCTTAGTATTGAAAATAAAAACTGAAGAAAATGTTTGCAAAATTCAGCTTGTTGTTGCAACAATGGATTTACCAGCAAGAAGTTCCGTTTTGCAACTAACCCACCATAATGGAGAAAACTCTTGCCTCTATTGTATGGAGAAGGGGAAAACATTAAAATCTGTCAAAGGACACTGTCACAGTTTCCCATACAGTAATGAGCCATTAAAATTAAGAATCCATGAAGATGTCTTAACGGACAGTATAAAAACACAAAACTTAAAAGTTAGAGTAAATGGCTTTGTTGGTGAAACTGTGCTAAGCTATTTGCCAAATTTCTTTCTCAACACAAATGTAGTAATCGACTATATGATTACTTTTGGGAATTGCCAAAAAAATTTTAATGTTGTGGTTTGATGTGAAATACGTTGGAAAGGAATATTTTATTGGAAACAGGATAAGAGATGTAGACAGGATGATGAAAAATATGACGCCACCATATCTACCGAATCTACAGAAGGCCTCAGAGTTACGTGCATGGCTATTATTTTATGCTCTTCCATGTTTGAGTGGAATACTTCCAAATATATATCTCAAGCATTTCAGTCTGGTTGTAGAAGCTACAAAAATACTCCTTGGTGAAGATATAAGTACAAATGAAACAGAGAGAGCAAACAACATTCTTTGTGCATTTGTTCGAAATATTGAAAGCCTCTATGATCCAAGTGTGTTGGGTTTGAATGTGCACAATCTTCTCCATCTGTAAAATACTAATGCATTGATAAATATTTTTCAGTGATGGTCTTGGTGTTGAGAGAGTAACAAGAATCACAGAAATAGTAAACAGTTTTGAGGTTAATGGCCAGAGAATAATCTGCAAGCTGCAGAATTTTATTGAAAGAGACTGAGTGGATTGAGAATTAAGTAGAGAAAATGTCAATATCAAATATATCTGTTCTATAATAAACTTGGAAAACAGGAAAATGTGAACATCCTAACATATAAATGCATAAAGCCAATGGACAGCTATTTATTTATGCAGAAAATCTTCAACCTTGAGAACCACTTAATTTTATATTTTTATATGGGAACAGCATTAATTTATTGTCATGGAAAGGTGAGAACATGTGCCATTTTTCCCATCATTTGCATGGAGGTATCAATTGTTACTTATAAAATTCAGCCAATGGCTTCATTCAATACCATTTTTGTCCTCTGTTAGTAACCTGAAAAGAGAGCCCTAATGGCTATCAACTCACCATGGCTTAATTGAAGGCAATTCACTGTGCAACCAGGGATCTTAGTGCAGCGCTTGTAAACCTTGAAAAATTAACCATTGCAGATGTTTAACAGTTGCCCATTTCTGAATCAAAATGTTCTAAGTACAAAATTTCCATGCTTAATTATTGATTTCCATGGTTTTCCAAAGTGAAAATTTGTAAAGAGTTTTTAAAGTCACTGCAAATTGTAACAGAAAATTTCTAAGTTCAAACATTCCAGGGTTTTCTATGCTAATGTCCATGGTTTCCATGGTAATTTCTGATGGTTTCCATGGTTTGGGCAAAAAAAGAACCATGGAATTCCATGGTGATTTTTTAAGTTTTCCATGGTCTGCCATGGATTTTATATAAATTACATTGTTTTCCATGGATTTCCATGGAATTCCAGGGTAGTCAGAGAGCAGACCATGGAACGTTGAGAGTGGGGAAACATCAATAGATTCTTTCAGATCCATCATTGAAAATCTTTGATATTTGGTATTCAGCACGGCCCTAGGGAGGCAGGGAGGGTCAGATTTAAGTTGCCTCAAATTTATTTTCTATGTTATTATTTGGGCTCTTTGTACAAAGTTTAATAACCCTTAAGGCCTCGGAATAATTTTAAAGTAGTTACTACCTTATATGCTTACACAGTTGTAGATGAATTGGCAGTGGTTCTACAGTTAAAACTAATTAAGTCCTGTCATGAAATGCGCACAAATAGCACGTTGATGTACATGTTATGGCCCAAGTAAAGCTATCAAATTCTGTACATATGGCCTGTGCACAAGCAATGTTTCAGCCAATGGACATTGGCAGAAACATTGCATGTGTTTGCTGTGAGTAACCAGGAGAACCTGCCGTGCTTTGGATGCCATTCGATATGGCAATTGCGCGCAATTCCAACGCGCAATTAAGCCTAGATAAGCGCACTATTTGTGACAGGACTTCTAGTTTTAACTGTACATCATTGTTGGCTGCCGGTACAGGCAGCCAACAATGATGTAGAACCACTGCCAGGATAAATTTAGCATACACATGGCGTTATCAAGGAAGATTACTCTTGGGAGCCCCTGCCTCAAATCAACATACACATGGCGGTTTGGGGCTATATGAGAACTTGAAGGATTAAATCAATTAGTGCAATATGGGGAAATTTCCTTAAAAATCCACTTATAAGTTCTTCAGATCCACCAGTCGGAATCCTTTGAAATTTGGTACTATAAAACAACTCTCAGGGTCAGGTTTGTTGAAAGCAAATCCCTGGTTTCATATGTGGACTTCCTATGAGAGCCTAAATTTTAACATTTTGATGCAATGATTAGCATTTTCTACAAAGAATTAAAAGTAAACTCACAATGCATCGATAAATGACCCCACAGTTAGGCCTAAAAAAGATAAATGTTTGTTTCTGCTAACGACATGAAAAACAAGAGGCTCCAGGGGGCCTTAGGGCGCTCACCTGACATGGTATTCTAATTATCAAACCAGGGGCTTGACTTGAATAAGCTGCATATGCCCCTCCTAAGAAAGCATATACCAACTAGATGAAGCGATTGTGCCCACACAATACATAAGATTTTCCTTCTATTTTTCAGTTCCTGCACTTTTACGTCCCAAATTTGAGATAAACGCATAAAAAACAGATTTTTTATTATTCTTGTTCAGAAATTTTCGAAGTCCCAAACAAAATATTTTCAGACTGAAATTTTTTTTTCTTCTTCTTAAATTGGACCAAAACACATAGAACACCAAAAAACTAATTTCCGGATTTTGGTCTAAGATTTTCCAAGTCCCACCCGGACCCCAAATTTTCAGTGTAAAAAAAAATAAAAAAATTTTGTCTTAAAATTGCCCAAAACGAATAAAAAACCAAAAAACTAATTTCTGGAGCACAGCATATCCACACTCTTGAGAAATGTTACGTTATCTGCCTTCATTGGCTTGTTAATTATCTTCTGGTGTTTGGTGGCCTAAAAATGCGCATTTGTTAAGTGAAAATGTCACGATTATATAACCTTGAACCCAACGAAACAGCCCTATTCACAAAAAATCGCGACATCTGCAATTTTACAAAATTCTAATTCCATCAAGGGCCATAACTCCAAGAAAAATATTTGGAACAACACATGCATTGAACAGTGGCTAGACATCAATAAGATACACTTACAAGCCAAATATAAAGTCATTCCATCAAGTATTTCAAAAGTTATTGAGTTCTGAAACTCGTTGGTCACAGACAGACCGACCGACATTCTAAGTTCATCACGGGCCATAACTCCAAGACAAATACTTGGAACAACACATGCATTGAACAGTGGCTAGACATCAATAAGATACACTTACATGCCAAATATAAAGACATTCCATCAAGTATTGCCAAAGTTATTGAGTTTTAAAACTCGTTGGTCACAGACAGACCGACCGACCGACAGACAGACCGACAGACAGACCAACATTGCCACTTATAGAGCTGCTAGTCGGAGCTAAAAATGCCATTAAAATGTTACTATTTTTTCATTTTTTGTTTGAAAAACAGGTTGTGATCCCCTCATTGGAACAAGCTGAACAAGCTTGTTCCAATGAGGGGTCACAACCTATGTTTTTGGGACAAAAAATTGAAGTTTTTAGTTATTCAAGATTTTTTTTGCAAGTGTCGTCTGCTATCCACGTTAGGTAAAGGCTTAACATTTAACATGAGCCTGCACATTTCATCCCATGAAACTATATTTCTGTTTGTATCTGGATCAGGGCTGGCCATTTCAAACATCCAGGCGGGCTATAAATTGCCCTCATGAATCGTATCAAGGTGGGCTACTGGCTCTTCTGGGTAACTTCACCAATGTTAACTTTGCTTTTCACAAGACACCTCATAAATAAATACAGTACGTGGAGAGTGGATTGTAACTAAATCACCCGCAGAGTGGAGTTATCACCCAAACTATAACTTTCAAATTGTGCACATGTGGACAAAAACACAAGCAAGGTTTCAGCCAATGGACCTCCGGGTTTAACCCGGAGGTCCATTGGTTGAAACTTTGCCAGTGCTTGTTATGCTTTGCAACAAATTTCTATTATTTCTAGGGTGGAATCTCCACTCTGTGGGTGATTTAGTGATTGAAGATTCATTGAAGATTTTCAACACTAATTTATTTTGATAATTTTTATAACAGTCCATTTCAATTTGTGTGGATATGCTGTGCTCCAGAAATTAGTTTCATTGAAGATTTTCAACACTAATTTATTTTGATAATTTTTATAACACAGTCCATTTCAATTTGTTACAAAAAGATTTTCAACACAAATTTATTTTTATTTCTACCTGTCATATTTCAGGTGTATGTCTGAAATTGTTTATTCAGCAATAATCCTAATCTTTTTACAGGGGTCTTATAAAAACATCTCAATCCTTAATGAGATTTTCCAATTCCAGAACAGGTAAAATGTTTTTGTCATGGTTTCAGTCTTCAAAGGGGCGGTCTCTCAAGACAGGTCTATTATGGCATAAAAATACAAGTTGGTACCAGGTCACAGGGGTCCCTCAAGACAGGTGGTCTCCCATAGCAGGTCCATTATAGAGTAAAACCAATCGGTGCCTGGTAGATGTGGTCTCGCAAGACAGGTGGTCTCTCAAGACAGGTGGTCTCTCAAGACAGGTTTTACTGTAGTTCTTTTCCTGAACATAATGAGTTCCTTAAAAATTTAAGATGTACATTTTGCCTGAAATCCGCATGAAGTTCTGAAAATGATCAGTTTCAATTTCTTCTGCAGGTTAAATTGTTTTGCTGAAAGAGAGATTCTTTTCTTTTTAACTTTATTTTGTTTAGTTGCTTGAATAATGGACAGTGGATTTATTCAGGACATTCCTTTTGCTTTTATTTGTTTTGTTGATGACTTTCAATTTTCGCAGGTATGTTCATTTTGTTCTGATAATAATTTTGATGTTTTGGAGGCATTTTTCAGTGACTTGAGTTTTTTAGTTGTCTTCGATCCTTCTGACTTTATGGCTGCACTTTATTTTTTCTCTTCTCATTCTTTTGATTTTTATATTTTTCACTAATTAGTTGTACCAGCCTTCTTGGAAAATAAAGGTACTAAATACTATATAAAGGTGTGCCGACATATTCTTGCTTTATACTCTAACCTGCATAATAATAGCGTTTCCACTCACTTACATTCGAACATCGTCCGCACCACACTCGTTCTGCCTTAGAGCAAGGCACTTGATCCTGATTGTTTAAGTAGTTGCCCTTGCGACTAAGTGTGCACGAATGATGTTGTAAAGCAGACACCCCAAAGAAAAGGACTGTTTTAGACATATACATAAAAGCTTATGTGACAGCCTAAAACATGAGATTGATAAGGAAGCTGGGTTCATGAATATATCCGCTGGTCTCTGGTCCACTTTAAATCGAGAATAATTTAGCTGTTATAGCTTGCATTTCTACTGTTTTATTACATATTGTTGGAGAGTACATGGTAACGCTTTTCTATAACTTCTGAGAAACAATTCTATACTCCGAGGTTTTTATTTTGTACCAACCTTTAACTCGCTGAACTCCAAAGGCTGGTTTCTGGCCCAGAGTACACATATGCCTTCCATTCCGAGTTACGGGAGATAATTTGTAAGGGGAGTTTGTGAGAATATGATTGTATATGATTGGAGGCTACCACTGGTATGCTGTGGCTTTTATATTTCATATATGTGTTAAATGCATCAATATAAGATGACATTAACCCTTGGCCAGACATTTTTCAGAGAATTTTTACTTTCAGTGTTAGACTTTGTCAGTGTGGACATAGCAAATTTCTGACCTGTTTTGCTGTATATCAGTGGAGGCTACCACCAGTATGTGGCTTTCATATTTCATATATATGTTAAATGCATCAATATAAGAGGACATTAACCCTTGGCCGGACATTTTTCAGAGATTTTGGACTTTTATAACTCTTAACCTGCTGAGTACTTTTAAGATATTTTTCATCAACAACCAAGACTAGATTTGATGAAAAATTCATTTAACCCTTTGAGAGTTTAATTATCCTGACGTTCAAATGTCACCACTGGAAATTCAGTGTATTCAACGTTTTTCAAAATCCGACAACAAAGGTCGGAAAGTACAAATAACAAGATATTTTTCCCATTAGTGATTACCTGGTTGAGGGCTAGATTATTTTTGGTGGTCTGAATTATTCAAAACTTGTTTTAATACAAATTATTACAGGCACTCTCCAATCATTTGTAATAAAACAAATTTACAAAAACAAAATATTATTTGTGTCTGACTGAGTATGAAATAAATGCAAGAAAAGTGTTGGCTTTTGCTCTGGTATCCTCATTTTTTAAAAGCCCTGATAGTGGTTTCTAGCACTCAACCAGTTAAGAAGTCTCGACAGCAGGATTATATTAGTATTTTACGCTGCGATAACGTTTGGCTCAACGGTTATCACTGAGCACTATTCGAGAGAAAATATGAATTGAGGGTAAAACTTTAAAAAATCGAAAAATAAAAACAAAACAAATAACTACAAAGTATCAACGTGCTGTTTGATTTCATACGTTATAAGACGTACAAAAGTATCAAAGGGTTAAATTTAACTCAAGGAATCATTGGTGAAAAACTCCATAACATTTACAGGAGAGAAATAGGATTAAATGTACTCAAACTATACTTATTTCAGAGACAAAAGAATTTCTGTCCTTGGCAGGAATATCTGACAGCAGCATTAAGGAGTTAACCCTTTACCCAATGCAGACGATATCAAAATTTATTATTTTAAATATCATTTTTTTTAATTTTTCAAAAAATTTCAACAAAACCATATCATGTGACCCCTCGTTGGGGTCACATGATATGGATTTGTTGAAATTTTTTGAAAAATAATATTTTTTCAACTGCTGAATTTGCATATTACGCGGGTGGATGTGGGCGATTCGTTGGGTAAAGGGTTAATGCAATGTTAGACTTTTTTTGTCAGAGTGGACTTGGAAAATGTCTGACCTGTTTTTCTTTATATTAGTGAAGACTACCACCGGTATGCTGTGGCTCTCATATTTCATATATATGTTAAATGCATCAATTTTAGATTACATTAACCCTTAGATGGACATTTTTTGCAGATTTTGGACCATTTTAATGCAATGCTAGACTTTTTTTTTTGTCACTGTGGACTAAGAAAATTTCTGATCTGTTTTGCTGTGCATGTACAATGACCGTACATTTTTTGCAGATTTGTAATAAGCCTAGATTTATTGCATGCCATGCGTTGGTAAGCTAATGGGGATGGACACACCCCTCTTGTTCCATCCCTGTTCTATGAAATTATCATCTACAGTAATACTAGACCATGCAGAAAATGAAAATCTGTTCCGCACTTCTGTGTGGAAAGGAAATCGTTGACAGACTATTTTTAAATGGACAGCAAAATTATTGGGCTGACCTGGTAATTTTTGTGAATTCTGTGCTCGATAGTGTGACAACATGAACAAACAACAACCGATCCAATTCATTTTCGTTATGCGAGTTTCCAGGAACATTTTCTTGATTGAGTTTGAAAATGGACCTGCATGATCACTTTTTTTTACTTCATAGCCACTCTTACATTAGCCATTAAAACTTGATCCCGCATTGGCAATGCGAACCCTTGTTATAAGAGTGAAAAGCAGATCAAGTTTACTTTAAATATATCTGTTTGACATTCCATTATCTTTGTGTTATGGACCTATATTTTCTTTGAAATTGTATGACTTTTCACCATGATTCGAAGTTTAACTCAAGCTGTATTCTATATAACTAATTCATTTCTGGCGTACAACTTTACTTGAAAATGAGGGAGATAAAGTTCTATATTGATGTTCGTGCAACTATTGCCT
Organism: Pictodentalium vernedei; assembly: GCA_031216915.1. Classification (NCBI taxonomy): domain Eukaryota; kingdom Metazoa; phylum Mollusca; class Scaphopoda; order Dentaliida; family Dentaliidae; genus Pictodentalium; species Pictodentalium vernedei. Next base: position 24,909,027 of record CM062289.1, read on the forward strand.
TTCATCCTATATCCCGATAAATTCACTCTTTTGTTGATCTGAATGCCTTGGACAAATAGCCATGGCAAAGGGTGTATCCAACAACAAAGGTATATGAGAGCAGGCAACATCCAGGGCATATGAGCATGTAAAACACTGATGGTATATGGTTTAAATGAAAGCTTTTCACATTTACTCACCTCGATATAAAAATGGAATAAAAAACCTGAAAATAGTCACAAATATCATCTGATTTCTGACAATTTGATCATACTTTGCTGTTATAAATTAAATAGTCAAATAATTAAATCAAACAACTTGAGAAAAATTAAATAAAAGCAGATCTGTGAAAAAAAACTGTTTACTTGTTTCCAACAACCCCAGAAATGTAGCTCTTTCTGTGATCTTTTGCATTTCTAACAACAAAACAATTATTCACGAGTTTGGTCCGATTGATTGTAGAGAGAGAGAAATGTGTCAACAAATTCTTTTTCACCATGTTTCTATTGTGTTTCAATTTTCAGACAGGACAAAAAAGTCATCTTCTCAAACATGTATGGTATATGGAGAATTAATACCTGGATGTCTCATTTAAACAACTTGCCTGTGGCTCAGTGTTTATAAAACAACATCCAGGAATTAAATCTCAATGTACCACACATGTTGGAGAAGATAGCTTATATTATTTTCTAAAAACCTTTCTATACTTTTAGGTTTTAAATGATAATTTTCTTTTTGGTTTGTAAATTATAACTTTCTATTTTCAGAGGTATCCTCAGTATCTCCCATAATCATTTTTAACAATAAAAGATTTCATCATGACAAATTTACAAACATGAGTTTCAAGTAGAAGTTATTAAATTATGAAAAATTAATTACACTCAATGACATTTCAGATGAACTCCACAATGTTGAAATAAAGATTGCCCTAACTCATGAGTCAGGTAATGTTGTTTCATATTGGTACTGATATAGTTATGAATGATATTTTTTCTTTCTGGATCATGTTTGAGATAAATCAACTTCAATCAAACTATTTTTATTTTAAATTGCAGATGGTGGAGCTGGTACCTGGTAGAGGATTTTTTGTCTACGAGGACGACAGAGATTCCTCACTCTCAGCAGGCCTGAGAGCTGGAATAAAGGGGAATCTTGAGGGAAGGGATGGCCGGTCCATGGCCCGCATTCTTATCAACCGTATCTTCAGCAAAGAAGAAATTCTCCATGGAACGTTAATGTCAAATAGTGAAAATAAATTAATTCAAATGGATCTGAGAAATATCTAGATAATTATAGGTATTTATACTCTTTGTAAAATTTTTTCAAACATAAAACCCACGTTAGAGTGTTAACCCTTTACCCAACGCAGATGATATCAAAATTTATTATTTTAAATATAATTTTTTCAAATTTTTCAAAAAATTTCAACAAAACCATATCATGTGACCCCTCGTTGGAACGAGGTCAACGAGCTCGTTCCAACGAGGGGTCACATGATATTGTTTTGTAGAAATTGTTTGAAAAATAATATTTTTTCAACTACTGAATTTGCATATTACGTGGGCGGATGCAGCCGATTCGTTGGGTAAAGGGTTAATGGAATTGGTGTGTAAAACACAATAGGTTATTACTTTTCAACCTTTGAATACATCTCAATGAAACTTGACAGGGTAAAACCCCACCAAGAATTGATGTGCCACAATTAATACCATGCCACTAGGTTCAGAGTCAAGGTTACTGTTCTCAAAAATAGATACTAACATTGAGTTTTTGACTCACATTTTTCTGTCAAACAAAATTTCTTAACAATTTAGGATATTTCTGTGTATCATTACCGGAATATACCCCTAAAATGAACAGATACACGGAAATTAAAATCATGTTGAAGTTTGAATTTCTTTTTTTTTTTAGGGTTTACCTTCTGCAAATGGTTGTCAATTTCAAGAAGCAAATGTTTTCCCCATAATGCAAATGAAATGTAACCAGTTCAGTCTTCTTAAACATTGCAGAAGGAGTTCTGTTAATGCAGACTGAACTTGTTAAATTTCTAGGTAAATGAAAGGAAAAATTGGCATGTTGAAATATTCATACTTTTACTTGAGTGTTCAGCAGATTAATTGATAAAATCATTGCATCACCACCATGTGCTGACTGACTTTATGAGTTATCTCCCATCTTGCATTATTGCTCTGAAAACAATCCTATACTTTATCAGGTACATTTTCATAATAACTTTCAAACATAGGGTCCATCTTTGGGTTCAATATTTACAAATTTCCTAGTTTGTCCTTTGTGGTAGTTATGACCCATTTTGTAAAGAATTTTGAGTTTGTCTGATAATGACTCCATAGAGAGGATAACTTGAACTTATATACGTTTTGCAGAGTAAAACAATTTGTGTCGGACGATCTGAGTAGAGATCACTTGTCAACTATATCACACGTGCGATAAACAAACTCTTTGAACTATACTATTGACCACTAATTGACACACAGTTATGTAATGAGATTCCACATTCTGACAATTCACTTCACATCTGTTGTCTTCAATAATTGACCAATCACGTGCATCCGCTCCAGGGGGCGCTAGCAGTGTTGGGTACTGGTCGAGGCCCCTTGGAGCAAGTCAGATCATTCATCGTTTGACCATCTTACAGTGAAGCAAATATTCCAAGATCAGCAAATTTTGTTTGGACACAGACGTTTTTATCAATCAGGTTAGTACCACTATTTTCTATCCGTTGTTATATCTGCTACCATTAGTAGTCAATATGGTTTTCAAAGTTTTGGTTTTTGGCAGTAGTGTTGTTGTTAAGTTAGCAGAGTTTCTATCTCCTAATACCCCTAGCGCTAAAACACCTCTAGCTTTTCCTTTTGCGGAGGCACTGCGCCTTCAACAGGAAATTCAGGAAGTTGATGTTAGGTTGTTTGGTGTTAAGGGGTTAACGATGGATAAGATTACTGGCTCCCCCCAGCGTCAGAATCGGGCCTTCTGCCCCCAAGTAGTGCTCTTGGTCCTGGGGGGTAACGACCCATCCTCTTCATCTCCTGAGTCAGTTTCCCGAGAAATCCAGGATTTTGTGTACTATTTGGAACGATGTGTTTTTGTGAAGGAAATTTTCGTGTGTGAAGTCCTCCACCAATTTTCCATTCAACTTCCCTTACCTGGTCACGTTTTTACTACAGCTCCCACCGAAGTGGACCGTTTCAATTGTAAGGTAGACCAATTGAATGCGCACCTTTCCCAGGAATTAAGAGGCTATGTGGCGTCAGAGACGCTTGGCTCTATCTGTCCGTTCCAAAGTCTATGATGGCGTCCATTTGAATCCCTGTGGTATGAAGGCCTTCCGGAAAAACATCTGGGACGCTATTACTTCAGGTCTGAAGGCTATTAAAGCGAGTGCTTCAGAGTGATTCTCACGTTGTGTATGCACCCATGATTCCACTGTACCTTTTCCATATTATCAATAGATAACATAACTGTAACACAAACAAAGATACAACAAAACGCTCCTTTGTTCTTCAGTTTCCAGTCCGCATTTTCATTGTGGGTTTCCGGTTCCTCCTTTTGGGTAAATCAAGCTGCAGTGTCTGTGTGTCTCGTTCCGTGCCGCTGTTTTTCAGGTCTGTTGTCACATCCTGACTTCTTTGTTGCTATGCTCAATGGTAAGTGTTTAAATTATTATACTCAGCGGGGGCATTTGTGCTGGTGCACAGCGCGACTCATTCGTTTTCATGTTCAATTGGAAGCTTGTAAATTTATGCCGCAGCTGAGGCATTCGCCTGTTTCATATTGTTTGCATCACCACTGGTCCTGGTTTTTCACCGGAGACTCCACTTCCTTCATTCCATTCGGTGGCAGTTTACGAAGCCGTATTTCTCTTTGGGCCGCACCGTTGGGCCGTTTTCGTAGCTACTTTGGAGTTGCATTCATTTCCTGTTTCCTAGCATTCCGTTTTGTGTCCTGTATTTTGGCGCCGTCAATAGACACCGTGATTTTCCGCATTGCCCTGTCCCACTCGCGTCGCGTATTTGTGGGGCGGCGATTGGGCACCTTACTGAGTTTCATTCAGGGGGTCATCCAACAACGTCGGTGTTTCGGGTCATTGTCTGTCCACACCCGGTTTTCTCATCGTCACATACGTGTGTCATTTGCCCATTCGATAAGTCTGCGCTTTTAATCGCCAGAACCCGCATTCCAATTCATGAATTCTCCCCCCCCACCCCCCACCTTCATTTTGAACATATTCTCATGAAATCCCCCATTTTGGCCTTTTGCCAATCAGTAAATATCACTATCAGTCTGACACACGTTTGCGCCATACTTTTTTTTTTTTTTTTTTTTGCAATGGCCAGACTAGCTCATTGCTGAACGGAAAACAAACATACACGAAATTGAATTGAGCCCTATTAATCATTATGCAATGGGCATTCTTGGTCCATATATTCTTGTTCGATGGCCCCTGCATGGGGGCTTCATAGCCCCCCGTTGGCTGTAGGGGTTTTATTTCATAAGTGGTGCCCAGATGTTGGGTGCATCACCCACCATTTTGCATGGCTATTTTTCACAGGTTTTTGTGCCTCGGTGATTAGTGCCGCCGACGTTATTATTAAGCACCATGTGCTTCTCTGCTCGTTTCTACACTGTTTTCCTGCGAAACGTTTTATTTTCTGGGTGTCCCGATACCCCTCCGTGTCTGTTTATGTTATCTCTCAGTGGGTGCCCAATGCATTTTGTTGCTGCTTTGTTTTCACCGGTTGGAAGTTCCATTCTAATTCCATGTCAGTTTACTATTTTTCAGAATGCCTAAAGCAAAGCGGAAGACCCGCGGTGTTGGGAAATCAGCCACCAATACCAGTCAGCATGGCAGGGGCTGCCAATCAGATGTTTTGGACAATGGTCTGTCACATTTGTATGCCATACCTGAAGTCAGTGCCAGGACAATCTTCCACACAGGAGATTACTAATGATCTTCCACCACCACCAGTGTCTACACGGACACGTCGTGTTTGCCGCACTAGCGGCTCTTCTGCTCCACCTATACACGGACAATCTCATCCTCAGTTATCCTTTGGGCCAAATCGTAACATTGACTCTGTTCCTGATGATTTTGATCCGATCCACAACATCAACGAGATACTACGTTCATCAAACCCCATTCGCAATACTGACTCTGCTCCAGATGTTGTTCATCCAGTACTTACTTCACGTGCTGTTGCGCCACCTGCACATGGACCAGTACTTCCACCAACACACTCAGGTAGTGTGCGCTTTACTCCATCTACCAGTGACTTGTGTTTCAATGTTTCTCGGGACGTGCATTCCAGTAGCCACCCAGGCAGAGGGACAGGGCCCTCACATGTTCAACAGACAATTGCAAATAATACCAGAGACCAGCCGCTTGCCACTCCATTTGGCATGGGACCTCAACCATCCACCTCCAGACAGTTGCTAGCTGACAGTTCATTAGACAGTGTAATGCCCCCAAACCCTGTTTCACAGGTTTTGACTAACTCTCTATTTTCCAGTGGTCCCCCTATTCCATCTGAATCGTCGCATCAGATGTTAATTCAACAGCTGCAGACAACTTTGGATCAATTACGCAAGGAGGAAGCTGTAGCGCAACCGAACACAGGTAGTCAGGGTATGTCTAATTTCTTGTCACATACTATCCCCCTTGCACATCATGATATGGTTCAGCCAATGCCTTCAGTTATGGGCTTAGGACCAACTAGCCCCCCCCCCCCCCGCCCCCCCCCCTGCCCCCCCCCAACTCAGGCTCCACCCTCCACTCCATTCAATCAGACTGCCAATGTGCCATCATATGGCGTTGGTAGTCCTGGGCAGTTTATATCTGCTTCAGTTCCTTTGGATGGCTTGGTGAGTCCAGCACTGAAACAAAAAATTTGGGACGAGCAGTTTGTCGAATTTTCCTATTTGATCTCTAGTAGTCCTGAGGCTACACAGTACATGGTGACTCTTGGTTCAGGGGGCCAGGAGCTTCCGGCCCTTCAATGCATCCCCAAAACACCAAAGCAAGTTCATACTATTGATCAATGGCTCTCCGCCTTCCAAGTATACACAACTGTCTATGTTCAAAAATTTCCATGGCGAGCAGCTCAGTTAATTAAATACCAGTCACTCATTCGGTCCTTGGCAGATGAAAAGGGTAATTGGCCCTTTTACGACCGCCAATTTCATTCTCTCAGGCAATTTAACACCAGTCTTTCCTGGGATTATATACACATGGAGTTGTGGATTAAGGCTATCACTACCACCTCCCAACAGCCCAAGCCTTTTCGTACCCAGTCTCAGTCAGTTAGGCAACCACCTTACCAGAGGCATGGTAATCGCCAGACGCAGGTTCCCTTAGGCTTCTGTATCCGTTTTCATGAAGGCAATGGCTGCTTCCTGCCCTGTAAGTATGAACACAAATGTTTTCAATTTGACCAGGAACACTCCTTTAATCTTTGCACTAATCGCCGGGACTGGTTTCACTCTCCCTTTCGGGGTAGATTTGGCCGAGCCGATGCCCCGGGGCCAAAGGAGGGTAGAGAGGGGCATCCACCACCCCTAAAGACCATAGATGAAGCCACTGTTACACCTGTTTGTGTCACAGCTCTTCAACTGCTTTTGCAGGGTTGCCCGTTTGATACCAGTGATTTGATCAAAGGATTCTCTGAGGGGGTTTCGTCTGGGCTGTGATGCAGTGATTCCATCACTCTTAGCCGAGAACCACAGATCAACTGCTGATTTTCCAGGCGTACTCAACACCAAACTGGCAAAAGAACTTGGGGAGGGCCACATCTCTGGGCCTTATACAAACCCCTTTGGATAACTTTCACATCTCCCCCCTTGGGGTCATCCCCAAGAAAACGCCAGGAGAATACCGACTAATTCACCACCTTTCTTATCCGCAAAGGGCATCTGTCAATGATGGTATATTAACCGAACATGCCACGGTTCAGTATGCCACCGTTCAGGATGCCATCTCCATTATCAAAAAGTTGGGTCCTGGTTGCCTTTTAGCCAAAACCGACATTAAGTCAGCCTTCAGTCTCATTCCTGTCCACCCGCTCGACCACCATCTGTTAGGTTTCAAATGGCGTGACCATTACTATTACGACAAGTGTTTGCCCATGGGCTGTTCTATGTCTTGTAAAATCTTTTGAGTCCTTCAGTACTGAATGGATTGCAATGCACCGGTGCCATATATCCAATGTTGTCCATGTTTTAGATGATTTTCTCCTCCTTTCACACACAGAACAGGAGTGTGCTCTAGGTCTCCGAATGTTTCTACAGCTCTGTGATACTCTTGGCGTGCCTATTGCCCATGACAAGACGGCCGGGCCTTCCTGGGTTCTGGAATTTTTAGGCATCGAATTAGATACCATTCTCATGGAGGCCAGGTAACCCCTCGACAAACTTCACAAGTGTCAACAGGCAATTCATTCTCTACTATCAGGAAACAAGACGACACTTCGGGTATTGCAATCCATTATTGGGACCCTTAACTTTGCTTGCTCAGTGGTTCTCCCGGTCGTGTGTTCCTGCGTCGTCTGATCAATCTTACGATTGGAATTCAACATCCACATCACCACATTCGACTCACTAAGGAGGTGAAGGAGGACTTGCATAGGTGGCTCGATTTTCTAGAGACTTTTAATGGTAAAACCTTTTTTCTAGATGAGCTATGGATGGCATGTGACTCGCTTCACCTCTTTACCGATGCCTCCAGTACATTAGGTTTCTCGGCAATCTTTGGTAAGTCCTGGCTCTACGCAGCATGGTTCGCACAAGCGAGAAAGTTGAATATTGCAGTCCTGGAGCTGTACCCCATCATCCTGGCCCTGGAAATTTGGGGCCTTAAGCTGGCGAATAAGAAAATAATTCTTTACTCTGACAATGAGGCAGCCTGCAGTGACAGTGATCAACAAACAAACATCCAAAGATGTTCGCTTGTTGACCCTGTTATGACGATTTGTTTTACTCACTCTTCGCCATAACATTTTGACCAAATCAGTTCACATACCTGGCAAATCCAACATTCTAGCAGATCAACTTTCTCACTTGCAGGTCCAAGATTTCCGCAGGTCGGCTCCGTGGGCAGATGCAGATCCAACAGAGATTCCAGCAGCGTTGAGCATCGAGAACTTCCTTCAACTGTAGATTTTATAATGTCACATGCCTTATCCACAATGACTCAGGCCAGTTATAGGCACTCTTGGCTAAAATTTACCACCTTCTGTGAACTTAATCGCTTACAACCAACCCTTCTGGTGTCTGTCCACACCTTTTTCATCTGGGCTATATTATCTCCTCGGTGAGGACAATCTTATCGGGGACCAGTTTCTTCCACAAAATCAATGGCTTCCCAGATCCCATTAAGGGGTATTTTGTTCCATAGCTTACTCAGTGGTTATAACAAACTGCGCCTGTCTCTCGATGTTCGTCTGACGGTAACACGACCTCTGTTGGATTGCCTTCTCATTGCCCTTCACCACTGCACGTCCAATTCTTATCAAAGTTGCTTATTCCGAGCATTGTTTGTCACAGCATTCTACGCTTTCGCACGCATAGGGGGCTTTATGTAACCTCTCAGCAGCAGCATGTTTTACAGTATCGTGATATCCTAGTAGGTCCCGATGACATTTTGTTTACTTTTAATAGTTTTAAGCACAGCACTCCTGGGTCATCTCATACTATTAGCGTGAGCCGGCAATCTCCACCCTCCGCTTGCCCGGTTCTTCTAATACTTAATTACCTACGCTCACAGGGATTCTCCCAGGGCCTACTGTATTTGACCTCAGATGCCAAACCAGTACCACGGATTCTTTTCGATAACGTTTTCCAATCTGCTTTAAAGTTTTGTGGCATGGACTGTGCCCGTTACAAAAGTAATAGTTTTAGAATTGGGGCTGCAACGTGGGCTGCACTGAGAGGTTTCACAGACACCCAGATTCGTGTGATGGGCCGCTGGAAATCAGATGCGTTCCGTAAGTATATTCGAGCACCATCTTTACACTAAGCATTTAATTGTTGGGATATCCCTTCTTTCATTGACGCAGATGTCACACCCTGGCTACCTGAGATGGGGTATCACGGAGGCTCCACTATTGGCTGGTTGCCTCCTTATTTTCCTTTCATTGTTTTATACATAGGTTATATACATTATTAGCAGGTTGCAAGCCGAGTGGTCCTCGGTTCGAATCCCACATGTCGCAACCGTGTTGTGTCCTTGGGCAAGACACTTCACCCCCATTGCCCATGTGTTGGCACAGTGACGTCGTGTACTAAGGCGTACTGCACGCTGATGGTGCACTTGTCTTAAACCAATGCTAACCCTGCTTGTGTGGAGTTAGTATGTTGGGGAGCTGACAGTTGCTCGCTGTTGCTTGGTGGTTGTCTCCAGGTACTCCGGCTTCCTCCACCCGTAAAACTGTCATGGTCATGATTAGCCATTGTGCAGACATATCTGACCTTAAACCCCAATAAATAATAAAATATACATTATTTTATTTTCAGCATTTTCGATATATTCAGGTTTCTCCTTGCTGGTGTGTTTGCACTTTCTCGTGGTTTTCGAGGCAGTTACCGTGGTTTCTTCCCACTTTTCTCAGGGAAGGTAATAATTATACCTCTTATTGCCCCCCACTCCCCGTTCGGCAGATTTTTCAGGGGGGCAGGCTTGTTGGTGGCCCATTTATGCTGTTGGCTAATGGCGTACCGGCTTTCGCTTCCTATCTTTAAGGGTTCCATTATCTCCCGGCCCATTTGCTTCTTGTATTTGACGCAATATTTCAGGAGGTTGTGCTCACACACCAATGGAGAATGAACTTTTACCATTAGTATTGCAGCACCATTCATTCACATGTATTCAGGTTTTTGTGTTTTCTTTCTCTGCTACCTCAACCACTCAGGGTGTCTGCCCTTGCTCTGTCCATGTTCAAGGCATTTTATCACATTTGGGCATCCCTCTTTCTTTCTAGTGGGTGTTTGCCAACTCTTTTTGGAGTCATGGAGTTGGCAATGTGGCGGAGACACCCACCGATGCTCAGATTGGGCAATATTTCATTATTATTATTATTATTAATATTTATCTATGTTAATAAACTTTATTTAAATTATTTATTTATGTCTGCAAATTAAACGATGTCTTGAACATGAGAATGAGAGAAAATAATAAAAAGGCAACACACATAGGTGTTGTCCTAAACGCAGTTACTTCTTGTTATATATATACCTAATATTTCGTTCCTTAGGGAGTCCAGACATAAATAATTATATATACTTATATTATATCTACACTGTTTTATTGAATATCAGGAATTATCTCATTTGTGTGGACCTGAAAGTTTTATTTTTCACAAGTGTTTGTGCGATCAAAAAATAATTTTTACATGTCCACTCTCATGAGATAATTCCCAATATTCACTAAAATAGTTGTAGTTTTTCTTATTAGATGCTGCGTGACATTTTACCGTACAGTATTGCCCAATTCAACTGCAAACAGATTAAACACAATAACAAACATCTGCTGATTGTTCCTTAAAGGTGATGTCATGCACCGAAGAATGATGTCATTTAGGAAGCTACTGATGATAATCCTCAACATCCATGATATTCCTCGATATCCATCAATTTTTAGAAAACTTGCTACGGACATATAATGTGAGATGATTTTGTTTTTTCAATAAGATTTTGATCCCTTCCCCCTGTGGGTATGGGAATTTGGCCATCTTGTTCAATACCTTTTCTCTTTTTTTATATTTATAAATGAGGTTTAAAAGGTAGTGTGCCAGTAGTCCATATTTGGGCTTTAGTCTAAAGTGCAGGTACCAAAACTTAATGGCTTCATATTCCATGGAAAGGCTGCTTATTGTCTTTGAAATGAAACTATTTGGTCTGTGAGGGTTTGCCTTGCTAAAATGTAGAGAAGAATGCTAGCAGACAATTGAAGAAATTGTAACACGTCAAAGAGATGTGGATAAATTTGTATGACCCAAAAAAAATTTCTGCATATATGTCTATTACTTATGCAACAAACTGTACTAAGGCATACTGCACGACGATGGTGCGTGTGTCTTCAACCAATCTAACCCTGCTTATGCTTCAGTGCAGAGTTACGGTGTTGGAGAGCTGGCAGCTGCTCTGTGGTTCTCTCTCGGTACTCCAGCTTCCTCCACCCATAAAATTGTCACCGACACAATATGACTTTGGCTGTTAATGTGTCGTTAAACTCTAATAAATAAATAATTTTGCAACAAATTTTGCAATAAAGTCTAGTTATGTCTATCCTTTATCTAGAAAATAACAGGACAGAATTTTATTTGAAGAATGCAGTTACAGTACGTGGAGAGTGTATTATCACTAAATCACCTGCAGTGTGGAGATTCCACCCAAGCAATAATTGCAAATTTGTTGCAAAGCATAACCAGCACAAGCAAAGTTTCAGCCAATGGACCTCCGGGTTAAACCCGGAGGTCCATTGGCTGAAACATTGCTTGTGTTTTTTGTCGATATGTACAAAATTTGAAAGTTATAGCTTGGGTGATATCTCCACTCCGTGGGTGATTTAGTTACAATCCACTCTCCACATACTGTATATACAAGTATAGTGAATACAATAGGATACAGATAGTTATTAGCATCTTCAGGAGGCAACATGGCCTGTTTTGATACACTGTTTAGAGGAGTTCTACTCTAGGCATTGGTTATGTTCTATTTTGTTAAAAGACCAAATCTAGATTACCACATTAATACAGAACTGTTCCACTTCGCAGATTTCCAACTGCTTTTGTTTGAATTCATTGTCCTCTCATTTATGTTTTTCAGATTTCTGCACAATCAATAGTATTTCGACCAGAGGCCAAATAAGAAATGCTATTTGGTCGAAACTTACTGGGGCAAGGTCAAAAATGAAGATAAAATGCCAGAAAGAGATGGAGAAATCAGTTTTTTAAACCTTCAAAGAACCTATGAAAATTTATATTATATTAATTCAAATGAAATTTTTTTTTTTATCAGTTTCCAAAAAATTTCAAACCAATGAGGAGGGGGCAGATATGGTTTTGTTTAAAATTTTACCCAATGAATCGATCGCATCTGCCCATGTAATAAGCAAATTCAGCAGCTGAAAAAATATTATTTTGCAAAAAATTTAAAAAAAACATATCGCTATCCCTCATTGAATGTGCTCAACGAGCTTGTTCCAACGAGGGGCCACATGATAAGGTTTTGTTTTAAAATTTTTAAAAATGTAAAAAATTTATATTTAAATTAATAAATTTTGATATCGTCTGCATTGGATAAAGGGTTAAACATTTTTTAAAAATCATATCTCAACCGGCACGGACATTTCGGAAATTCACAGAAGCTCAAAATCATCTTTGATTGCCGGAATGTTTTCCTATGATGGGTTGATTCCTTTGAAACTTGGTAAGGATGTTCACAACCATGGGAACCTTAGATTATAGTTTGAATCAGACTTTTCTTCCCAGAGTTATGCCCATTTTCGTCTTGCAATGCCCTAATTTTGTCCTGAGATTTTCCGAGATGTTTATGGGTTGATTCCTTTGAAACTTGGTAAGGATATTCACTACCATGGGAACCTGTGCACCTGCGATTATATTTTCAATCAGACTCTTTTTACCAGAGTTGTGCCACTTTTCATTTTCATATTAAAACAATCGGCCGGGGTGGGGGGTGGGTGGGGGGGGGGGGGGGGGGGGGGGGGTATTGACACGCCCATCTGGGACAGTCACACCTGTCATATTTAACTGATTCTGTACCCATATTCTTAGTCCAAATATAGCCTGAAAGACTGTATTTGAATTTTTTGGTTTGGTACGTCCCAAACCAAAAAATAAAAATACAGTCTTTCAGGCCATGTTTGGACTACCATTTTCTTATTATCTTATTCTGATTAAAGACCTGCAAATATTTTAGTGATGGGCCGATGATCGGTAAATATAATCGGCAACCGCCGATTATGGGCCATCGGAAAATAATCGGTACTCGCCATTGAACATCAGCAGTTCCGATTATAGTACGACTCCCATACGTTTTTCCTTCTATTTAGTTTTCACCTTAAAAAATAAATATTAAATAACTGGATGCGGTTATCGTTTATGCTACAAGAATACGGCAGAATAAACGTCGGGGGGGGGGGAGGGGGGGGGGGGGGGGCGGGGGCAGCTGTTGGGTGTGAAAAACACTAACCTGGCAGTTGGCCTTCGTATGAGATCAGCACTAAAGTCAGTACAAAGTTCAACAAACAACAGTAAATTACAAGTAATGAATGTTTGATAGATGCGTTCCTCTAACCGCGTCACTGTTCTGCGATTTCGTCACTACAGAACAGTTTAGTTTCGGAATGCAAGTTAGCACTCTGTCCAGTGAGTTACCAGTACAACCCAAGTGATTTCGGCCCAGGAATTTAAGTTCGGCATATGAAAATAGGACACGTTGTGTACAGTTCGAACCCCTTGACTGCACTGGGCACTAGACTCAACCCTGGGGATGCATGCTTTAAAAAACAATGACAGAAAACGCAACATAAGGTAGACTCAACGTGGATTAGGGCATTAGGCTTTTGAAAACATCACACCCAGCAAACTGAAAAGTGCCAATTTTTGCTTGCATTCACTATTCAAGTACTGCAAAACGTTTCTATATCTGACCGAAATTGACCCCGCAACACAGACGACTGAGATGTGCCCAGTTGTTGCTTTCATTGATTTAGGGATTTCACAGAACAATTGATGTTGTGTTTCAAACTATCATGCATTACATCAAAGGCGGCATTCTCTATGAAGACGAAGTTCAAAGAGAGTACCGCCTTTGATGTAATCATGATGATTTTAAAACAATACATGATGTCAGCCACTGTTGAAGTTTGATGACAACGTTTTTTTTTATTTTTTTTAAACTCGCACGTGGCATAAAAGAATTTGTCCAATGCCAATGTGTTTATGTCTTGTCACTCAAAAACATTTCAAAACAGAGAGTACACATGCCTAATCAATTGTCAACTAGTGCCATAATACAATTGCCAGCTCTCAGCGACGCTCATCTACTTCTCTGCGATCTATACCATAAATTATGGCGACAACAGATGAAACTCACGAAAACCTCTCCGATGTCGAATTACACACTGAGACAGAGACACAGGTCACACAACCGGTTTCAAAACTGAGATCGAAAAGCAGACTATGGGACTACTTCAGCATAAGTTCCCCGCAAGAAAAAAAGGCTAAGTGCTCTATCTGCAATGCCATGATTGCACGTGGGGGTGCGAATGTTAGGAGTTTCACCACGACCAATCTGCGTAACCACCTAAGATGTTTGCATGGCACTGAATTCAGAGAACTAGAAAATAAAGAGAGGGAGCAACAAGAAAAAAAACGAAAAATTCAACAAGAAGAGAGTGCTTCAACGTCTTCAGAAATAAAAAAGGCATATCAAATGAAAATTTCAGATGCAATAGTGAAACATGTTCCTTGGGGACCTACTGATCCAAGGAGAAAAGCACAGAATAAACTTCTGGTTGAGTTGGTGGCGATTGATTTGGAGCCATTCAGCATCGTTGATCGTATAGGATTTCGGAGGTATACTCATGGCCTAGAACCACGGTACACGCTCCCAGATAGAACACAGCTCAGTCGGACTGAAATACCTGCTTTATATAATAAAGTTATTGAAAAAATAAAACAGGAACACATTGATAAAGAGACAGCACTGGCATTCACTACGGATATATGGTCGTCTTCCCATGGTGCAAACAGTTTAATGAGCCTGACATGTCATTGGATTGATGAGAAATTTGTAAAAAAAAGCTGTGTTTTGAATGCTTCATCTTTACCAGGCAGTCACACTGGAGAAGCGATAGCTGCAGAAATTAAACGCATGTGCTCTCAATGGGATATTCCAGAAGAACACACATTGGTCATCGTTCGCGATAATGCAGCAAATGCTGTGCGTGGATGCGAGTTGACAGGATTGAATCATCTTGGTTGTTTCATCCACACCTTGCAACTGGTAGTGAAAGACGGAATGGGCACGCAAAGAGCAATAAACGACATGCTAGCAGTAACAAGAAAAATTGTTGGTCATTTTAATCACTCGCCATTAGCATATCACAGGTTACACCAGATTCAAAGCAAACATGGTCTGCCAGAGCACAGTCTCGTACAGGAGGTCGGGACCAGATGGAATAGCACGTTTTACATGCTAGAACGGGTCATTGTGCAGAAGTTGGCATTGGTCGAATATTGCACTGAATATGATCTACCTGTGATGACCCCTAATCAGTGGGCACTAGCTCAGACTCTTGTACAGAATCTGCAGCGTTTTGAATACTTCACTAGAGAAGCATCTGAAGCTAAAGCCAGTGCATCGATGATAATACCTGCAGTGTCCCTTCTTTCAAGAGCCCTGGAATCACACAAAAATGACAGAGGAATACAAACAATGACAGATGCAATGCTCACCTCACTCAACAAAAGGTATTCTGATATTGAGTCGAATAAACTCTTAGTACTTTCCACTTTTCTAGATCCACGATACAAGGATCACTTCTTCTTGGAGAAGGGAGATACATATAGAACAGAAACAACTAAAGATATGGTAATGAAGTGGATAAATGAAGAAGACTTAATGTTGAACAAAATAGAATTGCAATCGAAATCACCAGACCGGAGTAACAGTAGCAGTTTGTTGAGCCCAAGAGAGGAAGTGGACGATAGTACTCAAAGTAGTGCAAAAAGGATGAGGAGAGAATCTAAGAAACTTGTCGACACAGAGTTCCAAGAAATGTTGCACGAGAAAGGTTTACGCGTAAAAGCTCAGTCTAAAACAGTTAACATAGAGGACGAATGTGCTGCTTTTCAGAATGACCAGTTGTTGGATAGAGCAGGAGACATTTATCAGTGGTGGGCAGTAAATTCTAGTCGTTATCCGAGGTTAAGCAAATTGGCCAGAAAATTCTTGGCAGCTCCGCCGTCTAGCGTGGCGAGCGAAAGACTTTTCAGTGAGGCTGGGGAGCTCTACGACGAGAAGAGGAATAAGTTAGATCCCAATAAAGCGGAGATGATCCTTGTAATTAGAGGCAACATTCCTTTGTTGAACTTAGACTAAAATTAAAAATTGACTGTGAACACTGAGTGTGGTTACATGACATTGGGGAGAGCTCTGAACACAAAAATTGCCAATGTGAATTGAAAGGGTGTTGTGATTTGATTTGATAGAACTTTGTAACAGTTTGGATTAAAGTGAAAAAAAAGTAATTATGAACAGAGTGTCAATGTCAGTCAGTCACCTTAGACTCACCTACCAGGGATTCTAGTCTGAAACGTTCACATGGCCTGGGTATTGGGTAGAAAATGACCGGGGCGAGTAGAAAGTGGAGATAATTCAAAGAATTTAATTTTATTGAAATGACGACATTCCAATAATGGGTGTGTTAGAAAATTCCATCATTTCGCTATTGCACAGACTTTCGTGTTTGTTTCTTTTGAAGTTTTCTCGAAAATATGTTTTATGACCTCTCTTAGAGGGGTCATAAAATATATTTTCCAGATAAGAAATAAAACATTTTGAATTTTTGGGCGCCTTATAAGTTATAACTGAGCCATGCGTGGAAGTTTGTAAATATACAGCTTTTACTTTGTGCACATTTCATGTCTCAAAAACCTATTTTATGACCCCACCTTGTGGTGTGATAACATATATTTTTCAGATCAGAAATAACATTAATTTTATTCATGTTCTATAACAGAGCTGTACGACGAAGTTTGTGTCGCGTTACACTCCAAAATAACCCACATGCCAATTCGCCCACTTGATCACACTCCATTGATTCCCTGGTAATTATACTCTTAAAGTCTCTTATATGCCACACATAAGTTAACCCTTCACCCAATGTAATGGGCACTAATGGCCGAAAACCGACCTGAGCTACACATGGAAATTGCTTGAATTTGCTTCTTAATCCAAAATTCCAAAACGTATGTGATGACCCCTCATTCGAACAAGCATGTTATGCTCGTTTGAATGAAGGTCATAACCTATGTTTTTAGAAATGGATTTTTTAAGTATACGAGTTTTTTTTATATATATTAGTGTCATCTGCTACTAGCAGAGACGGCGGAGCCGGGGGGGGGGGGGGGGGGATGCCCTAATAGGACGTATTCTGACATAACGTAACAACTCCTATGCCCGCATTGACTGTGTGAGATAGTAATAGTTCTAACAAAATTAGCAACACAACAGTGTCGTCGTCGCTGTCCATTTTATTATTTTTATATATTGAGACATTGCACATCGCAAGTTCAGAACTAGTCATAACAGACTGGAGTAATAGTAAAAGTAGTCCAAACTTGGATCCAAATTCCGTAATATAATTTTTGGGTTTGGTACGTCCAAACCAAAAATTATATTACGGAATTTGGGGTAAAGTTTGGACTTTGGTAAAATGTGTGCATGTATTCCCTTTCCAGAGTTGCACTTAATTTCTTCCTGTATTCATGACATACTTGGTGACAAAGTAGCCCTCCAACCCATGCCCCACGCCCATCTTCACATTGAGCCCCTAAAAATTTAGTTTTTGTCCTACAACCCAGCGGTTACCCAGAAAAAAAAATTGTGCCCCCCCCCCCCCCACATTTTGGGAGCTTCCGCCGCCCCTGGCTACTAGCATTGGTTAAAGGGTTGAGTAGTTGGAGACTTGGATTTCAGAAACCTCAACCAGCAAACGGACACGGAATGGAACAGAATCAGCCAGCATCATCAACCACGAACACGAACAGGGGTACAGACCACAGAGGCAGTCCGCCATTCTTTTCCGATAGGCGCATAGCCAGAAAGCCCAGACCAACAGCAAAGGACAGAAGAAATCAAACGGCCTAGTTAATTGATGTTAAATCGTATTCAAGTCATCTCTCACAGCCATCTTCTTACTGCTACCCTACTATTATTCCCCGCGGGAAGTTGGGAACCCCGGGAAGTAAGCAGCACTGGTTTACTGTAGCCAGTTAACCAGTTCCGCTTTACTAGTAAAATACAACCCAGTCACCAATACTTGGGGTGAAAGTCCTCTAAAATGGGCTACATGTGGATCAACGATTGACTAAACTTTACTTCATCTGCATGTGTCACGATTAGCTATGGTGCATAGCCACAAATATGTGACGTTAACCACCAACAAACAAACTGCTATTATGAATTGAATCTTTTAATATCGTATAGGAAGAAAAGGTGAATCTGAAAAGTTGAAAGTTTTTCAAACTTTCAAATTTGCAGATCCATCCTTTCCTCCTACCATAGTACTGTAAAAATTGTAATTGTAATCCCCATTGGGTCATGGGAGGGTGTATGTGGAGAGGGGTGGAGGCCTGGAGGGGGCATAAAATTTCAAAAAACATTGCCAAAAGGTGCGATTCTTGTTCCAGTTCCAAAAATACATTTTATGACCCCCCCCCCCCACCCCCCCACCTCTCCCACCGCTGGAATGTGACAAGATATTTTTCCAGATTATTTAAGCACCTTGTAACAGACAGCGCAACAAAGTTTCAAGGTTTAAATATACAGGTTTATGTCATTATGTGGCTATCAACATAACCGACCCACCTAGTAATTTTCGGCCCAAGTCAAGTCAGCCAGTTAGACGGTTTGGCCTCCAATCATTTCAGCCCCAAAGTCATTTTGTGTTTGTCTTCAACCTCAATTCTTGAAAGTTGGTTCTGATTCGACGGTTTACTAATTTAGTTATTGCCTATTGGTGGGGAACCAAGTTTAACGACGGTATAGCCTTCGACACTTTAACAGATTATTGATTAACACTCAGGGTGATATTGACAAAAAGCAAAATTCCCCGAATCATGGCATAAATGGCAAGAATTGCTACTCAATCTTTCTAATACATGTGAGGCTGTGTTCGTTTTTGTTTTTTTTTTTTTTTTTTTTTGCTTCTAAAACATAGATTATGGCGTGTCCTCATTGGGACGAGCGTTTAAACGGGTGTCATAAGCTATGCTTTAAAAGCAAGGGAAAAAATGTCAAAGGCTCGGTGGTATTTTTGATAGGTTATGATAGCCCCAATCCCTCAGTGTGGGTCTTACTGATTGTCGTTGTCTTAACGATTCATTTTCACGCTACTACGGTGCTGTCCAGGATGATTAATTCCTATCAAATGCTTCCTAAACTTTTCATGCTGAGCCGACTTTTCCGATGGGCCGAGTTGTAAACGATTTGAGCCAAGTTCTCCTGTGGGCCGACTTCTCACGGGCCGACTTTGCAATGGGTAGGGTTTCCCTGCCCCCCCCCCCCCCCAACACCCCATCCGTCTCAGCCTCGAAAAATTAAACTCTCTACAGACAGGTGTTATCAGTATCGACGGGAACCTTTTATCAACATCCTGTACATGTTAAACTTGCTTCAGATTGTGATATAACAAAACAACACTTGTCAATTTATGGCGGGGTCGAGTTGTCCAAGGTCCATCAGTTTCTAGAGTAACTATTGCAGTGGCTAACATATTCCCAGCATTCGCCAGTTTGTTTTTGTTTACACACACGTGCAAGTCAATATTGGAGTCTTCGTCAATGACATTCTCCTCCTGAATATAACGTCTGAATTCAGCTGATTTTGAACTTACCCTGGTGTCAACTGTCAACTTAGTGTCAAGCGAGGTTTGTTCTGGAACTTTTTTTTTTACCAACAAGAGTTAGTAACAAACAAAAAGCTTGATAGGTTTGAAATTCTTTATTAATAATTACATTGAATGCTGCTATGAGTAGATCTACCACCATACCGGTACTTGAACCTACCGGACGAAGTTACATACATTACATATTGAAAATGAATCGACCTACAAAAAAAGTAAAAAATAAAAATAAACATAACATCTCTTCCAAGTTGAGTCACTTCACTGACTTCACCAACTTCTAAGACAAACGTTTTTATATTTTTTTAAAGAACTTTAGAGAAGTATTGTTCCGAAATGACATTGAGAAGTCGAAATGCATAATTTAAATTAATTTTCTTATATTTCTTCATTAATCGGTAATCGGATCGGAATCGGCCGATTATTTAGATTCAATAATCGGTAATCGGCACACGGCTGGAAACCATAATCGGCCCATCACTAAAATATTTTAAGAACAAGAGGCCCCAGGGGGCCTGAGGGCGCTCACCTGACATGGTAGCCTAAATATCAACCCAGAGAATTGATTTCCACAAGTTGCATCTGCTCCTCCTAATAAAAGCTGAAACCAAATATCCAAATATTCTGACCAGTGGATCTAAAAAAAGATTTTTAAAGAATATTCCTCATATTGAACTAAGTCATAATTCGGGCTCCCACAGGGAGCCCATATATGAACCCAGGGACTTGGCTTTAACAAACCTAAAACTCACACCCCTAAGGATTCTGCACACCAATTATCAAAATATTCCGACTGCTGGATCTGAAGAAGATTTTTAAAGAAAATTCCTCATTTTGAACCAAGTTACAATTCAAGCTCCCACAATCAGCCCAAATATGGACCTAGGGACATGGCTTGAACAAACTTGAATCTTACCCCCCTAAGGATGCTGCATAAAAAATATCAAAAGCATTCATCTGCTGGATCTGAAGATTTTTAAAGAAAACTCCTCATTTTGAACTAAGTTGTCATTCAGGCTCCCATAGTGAGCCCAAATATGAACCAAGGGACTTGGCTTGAACAAACTTGAATCTCAGCCCCCTAAGGTTGCTCCATGCCAAATATCAAAACATTCCAACTGCTGAATCTGAAGAAGAAGATTTTTAAGGAAAAATTCCTCATATTGACTACGTTATAATTTGGGCTCCCACAGGGAGCCCAAATATAGACCCATGGACTTGGCTTTAACACACTTGAATTCCCCCCCCCCCCCCCCCCCCCCCCAAGGATGCTACTCACCACATATCAAACCATTCCGACTGCTGGATCTGAAGAAGATTTTTCAAGAAAATTCCTCATTTCGAACAAAGTTACAATTCAAGCTCCCACAGTGAGCCCAAATATGGACCTAGGGACATGGCTTGAACAAACTTGCATCTCCCCCCCCCCCCCCCCCCCCCCCCCCCCCCCCCCCTAAGGATGCTGCATACCAAATATCACAAGATTCTGCCTGCTGGATCTTGAGAAGAAGATTTTCAAAGAAATTTGCCTGAAATACACGAAGTTCAAATTTGGTCTCCTATACTGAGCCCAAATATAAACCTAGGGGGCCGATTTGAACAAACTTGAATCAGATCCACCCCACAATGTTGCATACCAAATATCACAAGATTCTGCCTGCTGGATCTGGAGAAGATTTTTGAAGAAATTTGCCTGAAATGCACTAAGTTTGAATTTGGGCTTCTATAGTGAGCCCAAATATGAATCCAGGTGGCCGATTTGAACAAATTGGAATCAGATCCACCCTACAATGTTGCATACCAAATATCAAAAGATTCTGCCTGCAGGATCTGGAGAAGAATATTTTTTAAGAAATTTGCCTGAAATGCATTAAGTTCGAATTCGAGCTTCTATAGTGAGCCCAAATATGAATCTAGGGAGCCGATTTGAACAAAATAGAATCAGATCCACCCCACAATGTTGCATACCAAATATCAAAAGATTCTGCCTGCTGGATCTGGAGAAGAAGATTTTTTAAGAAATTTGCCTGTAAAGCACAAAGTTCAAATTTGGGCTCCTATACTGAGCCCAAATATAAACCCAGGGAGCCGATTTGAACAAACTTGAATCAGATCCACCCCACAATGATGCATACCCAATATCAAAAGATTCTGCCTGCTGGATCTTGAGAAGAAGATTTTCAAAGAAATTTGCCTGAAATGCACTAAGTTCAAATTTGGGCTCTTATACTGAGCCCAAATATAAACCCAAGGGGCCGATTTGAACAAACTTGAATCAGATCCACCCCACAATGTTGCATACCAAATATCAAAAGATTCTGCCTGCTGGATGTGGAGAAGAAGATTTTCAAAGAAATTTGCCTGAAATGCAGTAAGTTCAAATTTGGGCTCCTACACTGAGCCCAAATATAAACCCAGGGGGCCGATTTGAACAAACTTGAATCAGATCCACCCCACAATGTTGCATGCCAAATATCAAAAGATTCTGCCTGCTGGATCTGGAGAAGAAGATTTTTTAAGAAATTTGTCTGAAATGCACTAAGTTCGAAATCGGGCTCCTATACTGAGCCCAAATATGAACCCAGGGGGCTGTTTTGAACAAACTTGAATCAGATCCACCCTACAATATTGCATACCAAATATCAAAAGATTCTGCCTGCTGGATCTGGAGAAGAAGATTTTTTAATGTTTTTCCCATTGCCTACCTACAGTGTTAAAAAGTGCTGACTCAGCACTTTTTCAAAAGTCCCGAAACTGTACCCTATGATAAAACCGATGGCAATTTTTTTTTACCAATTCTTTCTGTTGGTCCTAAGGAAGCTTCACACCAAATAAAAATTCTTGGTGCCGTGCAGTTTTGGAGATATGGGCGTTTTAATTTTTTTCTATTTTTAGCTCCTGCGGTTCCCATGGGGCTACGGGAAAAAAAAAAATCAGCATAAATTAGGTACTTATGACCCAATAAGTCCTCACATAAAATCTGGTTCAAATCAGCCTCTCGGTTTGGAAAATAGAAATTTTGGCGGGGCAAAAAATTTTGCCCCTCCCATAACGACGCCAAGTATAGCCCCACAAACTTCTCTTGAACAAATCTGAGTCTACACCTCAAAAGGAAGCTGCACACCAAATATCAAGTCTCTGCTACTGCTGGTTCATGAGAAGATTTTTTAAAGATTTCAGCACACTTTTTGGGTGTGGCCCTACCCACGGGCGAGGCAACTTGATTTGAATAAAATCAAATTGCGATGTCATAACAAACTATTATCTCAAATATCAATTAAATTGGTTCAGCGGTTTGGGAGGAGAAGGCGCAAACACCATGTTCACGGACGACGGACGACGGACGGTGAGTGATCACTATAGCTCTCCTGACTGAAAGTCAGGTGAGCTGACAACCTGGAATATGCAATGGATTGTTATCATTGTTATTGGTGAGAGGGTGGGTGCATTTTCTTACTATCTTATTCTGATTTAACCCTTTACCTAACGAATCGCCCGCGTAATTTCCAAATTAAGCAGTTGAAAAAATTATATTTTTCAAAATATTTCAACAAAAGCATATCATGTGACCTTTCATTGGAACGAGCTCACCAAGCTCATTCCAATGAGGTGTTACATGTTATGGTTTTGTTAAAATTTTAAAAAAATAGTAATTAAGATAATAAATTTTGATATTCACTACATTGGGTAAAGGGTTAAGGCCTGCAAATATTTAATAACAACCTTGAATATGCAATGGATTGTTATCATTGTTATTGGTGAGAGGGTGAATACATCTGATGGAATAAAAAAATACACGTGAAAGAAGTTATCTGAGTTTTCATTTTCTGTCTTTTGTATAATCAAAGGTTTAGACATTCAAATTGCACTTACAAATGATTTACGCAGGTGGGAACAAGTGCAAATTGTTTAGGCCATTAAATGATCCTTGTTGTAGGTTTTTCTGTATTTGACATGTGCAGTTGACACACATGAAATACAGTAATAGCTCTCAACTCAGATTGTTGATTCCAGTCCCCTGTACTCCACCATCTTGTCGTGTCTTACTATGATACACATTGATCAATCTACAGTTAAAACTAGAAGTCCTGTCATGAAATGTGCACAAATAGCACATTGATATGCACGTTAATGTGCACGTTGTGGCCCAGGTAAAGCTATCAAATTCTGTACATATGGCCTGTGCACAAGCAATGTTTCAACCAATGGACCTCCAGGTAACCCGGATTTCCATTGGCAGAAACATTGCATGTGTTTGCTATGAGTAACCAGGAGAACCTGCCGTGCTTTGGATGCCATTCGATATGGCAATTGCGCGCAATTCCAACATGCAATTAAGCCTACATAAGCGCACTATTCGTGACAGGACTTCTAGTTTTAACTGTACAGTTAAAACTAGAAGTCCTGTCATGAAATACACACAAATAGCACGTCGATCTGCACGTTCATCTACGCGTTATGATCATAGTAAGGCTATCAAATTCTATGCATATGGCCTGTGCACAAGCAGTGTTTCAGCCAATGGAACTCCGGGTAACCCGGAGGTCCATTGGCAGAAACATTGCCTGTGTTTGCAATGCGTAACCGGGAGAACCTGTCGTGCTTTGGATGCCATTCGATATGGCAATTGCGCGCAATTCCTACACGCAATTAAGCCTAGATAAGCGCACATTTCGTGACAGGACTTCTAGTTTTAACTGTATGTAAGGGTGAGGATTCAACTTATGGATAAAATGCATTGTCTGCATCAAGTTCGATTACCAGCAATACCTGATGAACATTATGGGAGTTATTGCCCTTGGTTAAAAATACCATGTAATGCATGTTTATGGAATAATATTAGTAACGTATTTCAATTATTTCTGGTATATTTATCCCCTTTGCAAGAGAGGGAAATACAAAATTTTCGACAGGTTACGTCAATTTTACGGTCGCAAATTTTATTGATTAACCAATCAAATTTTGATATTTACAGTAATTGAATTAGAATAGCATTTCTCCCCCACCTCTTCAATGGATTCCCACCCTGAACTATTATTTGGGTCTGTGCTTTTATTTAATTTTGACAAAGGTTCCACCCTGTACTTTTATTCCCATCTGCACCTTTATTTGGAACACAAGGGTAGCAAAGAGCTCCATCTATTCAGCTGTCCATCCATCTGTCCATCTGTGTGAACTTTAATTTCTTTTGCTCCAAGATGTGTTTTGCTCCCTGCCCCAATTTGCACCCTTACCAAAGCCACAAACCCACTGTCCTACACCCACCCACATCTCCTGCTGGAGTTGGATGAGTGTAAAGAAACATCTTGCTCAAAAATGCATTCTGAAGGATTTAAGATTTAAAGTGATCTTTATGACGAAAAAAAAAATAACTGATTCCTGTGTACTCATGATGCCCCCCCCCCCCCCTGCCCATTCCCCCCCCCCCCCCTTTCGGGTCAGCTATGACATTTTTATTCTGCCCGATTTAAAGTGATTTTATGCTGAAAAAAAACCACCTAACAGTTGTAAGTAAATCCAATTTTCTTTTTAATATCTTAGGGACATTTTCATTTCTGAAGTGGACACATGGTGTCAGATATCACAGGAATGTTTGCTGTTCTGAATCACATTTACACCTATAAACAAGATATTTATAGGAGATTATGATCTTTAGTTAATAAATTATAATAGTGTGATATTTTATCGAAAATTCAGATAAATGGAATTATTTTCTGAGAAATTCCAAGTGAATTAAATAAAATTTTGGGACAGCGAGGCAGCAAAACAATCTCGATTTTTTTATTTTGTTCTATAAAATGGAGGCCAAAAATATTATTTAAAAAACTCTTATTAAATTTCATTTCCATTTTAGTTTTAGGCTCTCACAACTGGATATTAGACTAGCCGACCAGTCAATCACAAATAAAAATAAAAAAATAAACCTCCAGCATTCAATTTTTTAAAAAATCCCTGAGAATCAATTATTTAATTTTGTTTGGCCTTAACATTACTAGTAAATATCAAATGATTCCAATGTTTCACGGTGTACTAGGGGTCATCAGCTCATAGGTGATAGGCTTCTTTCACACAATCAGCATCATACTGCATCCCTACCTCAACAATGCAGCATGATTACCTCAGCAGTATACGTGAGGCCCTAATTTAAACAAATACCAGCAATATACATGAAGCCTTAATTTAAATAATTGGAACATGCTGTAAAGCAACTTCAAGAGTATACTGCAGCATTACTTTCCCTACAAGTATGCTGCCTCAAGAAATGACTGCAATTACAGCCTCAATGTATGCTGCAAAATTGTCTCGGCAATACACTACCTTACCTGTGCTGTAGCACCATCTCAAAAACTACTGCATCACAAAGTCACCTATACTGCAAAACTACCTCAGTAATAAATTCAACATGCTTTTAAGTATACCTAATCACTGCCTCTGCAGTGTACAGGAAGCCTTAATTTGTATAATGGGTAGCAGTATACATGAGGTCTTAATTTAAATAATTGGAACATGCTGCATTCATGCTTCAAGCACACTTCACTATTACTGCTGCAGTAGAAATGTGTACCAAAGACAAGTGCAGTAGTACTGATGTTGTTTGCCTCTTTGCTGCTGGAGGCACTGATGAGGTATTGTTGTATGTTATACATGCTGTTAGCTTTGACTGCAACCTTGCTTCAACTATGCCTAAAGTATACTGGCTTTCGGTAGGGGATTTACCAGTAATACACTCTCCATGTACTGTAACATAGTCTTTCAGAAAAAAAAGGTTACATGTATTTTTGAGAAGCCATGGAAAGAAGGGCTTCAGTTCAAGGACCACAAATAAAAATTCATTTGGTAGACGAAGAATTTTATATTTTCTTACCAACGAGGCATGCACAGGTATGATGAAAGGATGTTTCAGTGGTGGAAAAAATACTGTAGGAGAAAAATCTATATATGTACAAGTACCTGTATGTTGGAACTATACCGAGACCTACATCATTAGGGCTGTTACGATTCTTTAATTTAGAAATTGATTAATTGTTGCAAATAATCGATAATAATCGATTAATCGTACCTAAATGCCCCCCCCCCCCCCTCTCTCTCTTTGAAGTCGTTGGAAATGAAGTTCAAGTTAGCTGACCAACCTCAAGCAAACAAAGACGATCCTCTTTTAGGTACATTCAAAGCTTTGATGTTCTGAACTTTTGAACTGTCAGTGTAATAATCAAGACCGGTCGTCAATTGTGAACTTCTTAAGTTCACAAATGCCAATCGGTCTTGATTATTACACTGACGGTTCAATGCGAAGTTCACAATTGACGACCGGTCTTGATTATTACACTGACAGTTCAAAAGTTCAGAACATCAAAGCTTTAATGTATCTGAAAGACAAATGCTTCTAACTGCTTCGTGAGGTTTATTGTTGACGTTCTTGACCTTTTTTTTTACCTTCAGCAACAATAGTTTTTCATCCAATTTTTTTTTTTTAATTATTAAACGTGAAAAACAGGCTAAAATTTAGCGATTCGTTGACAACAAACATTACTAATCGATTTCAACATGACTGATCAACAATCGATTAATCGTGACAGCACAAAACATCATTTGTAGCTACTATACAGCAGTGATGGAAATGAACAAAATGGACAGGTGCAGTTTTAAGCTCCCACAAAGTCAGAGACGAGAGTAAATTGCACCCGTAAAATGTTAGTATATGAATTTTCGAGGGAAAACTGTCACCAAACACCAGAAATCTTAACCCCTCAAACCCAAGTGGCTGCTTTTCCAGCCAGGAACATGATACGTCATAATGTCATTAAATAGGATGGCTGTTCAGTAAATGTTTGGGGTAGACCAATCAATATTTTCAACGTGCAACCCGAGGCTGCACGTTGAAAATATTGAATGGGCTACCCCAAATAATGAACATGGACTCTTCTAATTGCTGCCATTGAACTGGCAAGGCTGATACCACTAGTGTTCAAAGGTTAAATGTATAAGGAATTACTGAATTATGACCGTAACTTGCCACTGGCCACAGAGTGCTGCTTTCTCAAAACAACAATCACTTATATGCCCTCACAGTATATTAGTGCTCCACAATATGTTTCGTCGAGTGCAATTTTTAGCTCCCATAAAAGAGAAAACACGGGTGCTGACAGGAGCAATTGCACTCGCACCAGTCTCAATTCCAGGACTGCTATACAGCATTATCATAAAATTACTGTTGTGAGGAGACTCCATTCATAATTTTAATAAACAAAAATCTCACGTGGTAATGGTCAAGTCATTAAAATTCTGTCAAATCAAGTCTCAGTTCAGAAACATTTCTAGTGTTGATTCAACAAAAATGAATGTTTATGTAATTTTTTTAGATTTACTCAGCTGGAATATTTCAGTTGGTCAGAAAAGCAAATCATATGTTGGCTTTTCCAAGCAACTGAAATATTCCAGAGGAGCGAATCTCAACATGATGAACTACATATAGGTTAGACTAGTTCCAGGAATTAGTGTAAATTTTTTTACAGAATGTGACTGGTTGCTGGAGAACTTATCGATCAGTGCATGTATATATATATATATACTAGCGGGTGATACCCGGCGTTGCATGGGAGAAGATGGTTATATCAGCCATTTTCAAAAATAAAAGGTCAAGGTCACCAATTTCAAGGATCAAGGTCACCCTGCGCAGGCACCCCGATAAAGTCAAAATGATCGACGAGTCAATATGCCCGCACATATGAAATTTTAGCCCGATTGGCCCAGCCATTTCCGAAATAAAAGGGCAAGGTCACAATTTCAAGGTCAAGGTAACCCCGCACGGGCACCCCAATCAAGGCAAAATGATCGATGGGTCAATATACCCGCACATCTGAAATTTTAGCCCGGTCGGCCCAGCCGTTTTCGAAATAAAAGGTCAAGGTCATCAATTTCAAGGTCAAGGTCACCCCACGCAGGCACGGCACCCATCCCATGTTACTCGCAGGGACGAATTACCCCCGTGTAGAAAATTTGAGATCGATCGGTCAAGAAACGGAGGAGTTCACCCCGAACAAAGAGAGATAGAGAGAGATATAGATACAGACATTCGCATTTATATATTAAATATATATAGAACTCACATCAGGTACAATCTATTATATTCTGTTAGCACTTGAATAAATCCTGCGCATGTGTGGAAATAGAATGAAGGCAGTGATGATGAATAAATAAATATATATTCTGATATGCAGCTTCCTGTGTTATTAAAGGAGACAGTGTAAGTTCCATGAAAGATTGAAGAAACTAAATATAATTATGACGGCCAGTTTCCATTCAACCTACCACTTACCCTTGTTACATTTATCTGAGATTTAAGGCCATACAAAGAAGATCTTCTGTTTCTCAAGCCAGGTTTTGTACAATTGCATGCATGCGGGCGGGTGTTTTTTATTTTATTTTTTGTTTATATATTATTTTATATGTAATTATTCCTTTGCCATCTGAAGTTCATATTCTTGGTTTGTTTTATGTTTTAATTCTCATAATCTACAGAACTGCATGAGTGGTGGTGTATTTCATCCCTTGAGTGCAACAAGACTTTGCAATGCTAAAGCATTGCAAAGCCTTGTTGCACTCAAGGGACAAATTTATCTATTTTATCAACTTGGGTAAAATATCCGATATAAACCATTCAATTTTATGTTTTCAAGTTTGCATTTGTTACAAAAAGAGAGCATCCGGCAGCCAAAAAGACATTGCAAGAGGGCCTGAGAAACATATTTTTAACTTTTCTGGGCCTAATTTATGTTTTTTTAAAAAAAACTTCTGATTAGAGGTTAACTTTGACGATGTGCCCAAGAAGTGGAAAAATAAAAAATAAAATAAGAGGCCCCAGGGAGCCTGAGGGCACTCACCTGACGTCTAAATATCAAACAAGGGACTTGACTTGAATAAGCTGCATACGCCCCTCCTAAGAAAAGCATATACCAACTAGATGAAGCGATTGTGCCCACACAATACACAGGATTTTCCTTCTATTTTCAGTTCCTGCACTTTTACGTCCAAAAACTGAGATAAACGCATAAAAAAACAATTTTTTTCCCCAACAAAATATTTTCAGCCTGAATTTTTTTTTTCTTCTTAAAACGCATAAAAAAAACAAAAAACTAATTTTCGGATTTTGGTCCAAAATTTTCCAAGTCCGACCCGGACCCCAAATTTTCAGTGTAAAAAAAAAATAAATTTTTTTTGTCTTATAATTGACTGAAACGCATAAAAAACAAAAAAAAAATTCTAGATTTTGGTCCAAAATTTTCTTAAAGTTCCACCCGGACCCCAAATTTTCAGTGAAAAAAATTTTTTTTTTTTTTGTCTTAAATCTGACCGAAATGCATAAAAAAACAAAAAAAATTTCTCACCCGGACCCCAAATTTCCAGTGCAAAAAAAAAAAATTTTTTTTTGTCTTAAAATTGACCGAAACACATAATGAAAGTGTCAATGACACTGCAGCTCAACTTGTTAAGACATGTACACGTATAGTATGTGACAACAATAACAAACATCTAGGTAATGACCTGATAACAAAGGTACATATAAAGTATTGTAACAGTCTGTACATAAATACTGACCGTAGCCTGTAACAAATGTATAGGTAAAATATTGTAAAGGTGGATGACAGTCAGATGCTAAACTAGAAAAGAAATCTTTGAGTCCGAGAGTGGGTCTGACTGAACCCAAAAATATTTCTTCTCATAGCACAGTCATAACAAAGGCACTCCAAAACACACTCGTTCTTGTCCCAAGGTGAAAACAAAGGGACCCAAGAAGTTTTGTGAAGATCAGTTCATAAATACGAGCTGTATAGAAGTTGAGACAAAAAACTGACTGGACCTAATTTCGGTACAAAATGGCCACTGGCAGCCATCTTGAATTTTGGACCGCACCCAGAAACACTCGTTCTCGTCCCAAGGTGATAACAAAGGTAACCAAGAAGTTTTGTGAAGATCGGTTCATAAATACAGCCTCTAGCCCGAGCCGTAATGACATGTGCATTTACAGTGTGTCAGTAGCACTGAATAAATCACAAAGTTCTTCTAATTTGCATAATTTCTGCACGAGAAAAAAACCCGTATTATATGTGATGTATTCCATGTTACTAAACATTCATACAAAACTTTATTCAAATCAGAACTTTCATACAGAAGTTCTGTACAAAAGACTGATTGCACTAATTTTGGTACAAAATGGCTGCTGGTGGCCATCTTGAATTTTGGACCACACCCAAAAACACTCATTCTCATCCCACGGTGATAAGAAAGGTACCCAAGAAGTTCCGTAAAGATCGGTTCATAAATACGGCCTCTAGCCTGAGCCATATAGAAGTTGTATACAAAACACAGATTAGACCTAATTTCGGTACAAAATGGCCACTGGCAGCCATCTTGAATTTTAGACCCAGAAACACTCATTCTCGTCCCAAGGTGATAACAAAGGTACCCAAGACGTTTCGTGAAGATCGATTCATAAATACAGACTCTAGCCCGAGCCATAATGACATGTGTACTTACTGTGTGTAAGTAGCACTGAAAAAATCAAGGTTCATCTAATTTGCATAATGTTTGCACGAGAAGAAAACCTGTATTATATGTGATGTATCCCATGGTAATAAAGATTCATACAAAAATTATTCAAATCAGAGCTTTCATGTGGAAGTTCTGCGCAAAAATCTGATTGCCCCTAATTTTGAACAAAATGGCTGCCAGCGGCCATCTTGAATTTTGGACCGGACCCCAAAACACTCGTTCTCGTCCCACGGTGATAACAAAGGTACCCAAGTAGTTTCGTAAAGATCGGTTCATAAATGCGGCCTCTGCCTGAGCCGTATTGGCATTTGCACTGACAGTGCTGAAAGTAACACTAAATAAATCAAAGTTAGTCTAATTTGCGTAATTTAAGCCAGACATGTTAACCTTCCAAAATTTTTTTCAGGGAGATTGAAGAAAATTTTCAGGGAGATGACATGATTTTCAGGGAAATTTTTTTTGCGCGTAGAAGCCACGTGTGGATCAATTTTAAATACAAATTAATACCAAATACAAACCCCCCCCCCCCACCCCCCCACACACAGACATAACAGGAAACAGTCCAACAACAATACATCAAAGGAACATACGCCAACGTTCTACTAACCGGTGGTGAGTGACCCAGACCTGTTAACCTCTCGAGGTGACTGTCAGTGAGATTTTGATGAGCTCCCAGTGAGACTCGGATGCTTGTCAGTGAGATTTTTGCACGTGGGCAGCACATCAATAATTTCCATGTTACCACCCCCCCCCCCCCCCCCCCCCCCCCACACACACACACATTAAACATTCCACCCTAATGTGTTTTATTTGAACAATTTGTCCTTTCAAAAGCCAAAACATAGAAATATAGAGAAAAACAGAAATCAAAAATATGGATGTGGTCATGTGCCAATATCTGAGTTGTTCCAATGACATCCATATTTCAATGGTTTTATGTACAAAATGTTTGGAGATATTTTCGACCTTTTCAGCACTATATCAGTTTTGACGCTGTGTTGAAAGTTTTGGATCTATTTGGGAAATTATGGGTACTTGTGGCGACCTGCGGTAACCTGCGGCGATCTGTGGTGTTTAGGCACACCCCGAGCCCGGTTGTTGTGGTAATTCGATCTGCCAAAGCCCAGCGCCCCACCTAACCACACCGGGTACTCACTGGAAGTAGTTGGTCATTTACGAAGGGGATTTGGAATGGGGTGATCATTTTTCAGTGAAACGTGAACATTATGCCACAGCCAGCCCAGGACGAAACATCTCCGGGATATTTAATTTATTTTGTTGTCCATTTATCACAACGAATGAAAAAAACGTCCAAGTGCCGTAAATTAGCAACTTTTTAGAGATTTCTTTCACCAAAAACATAATTTTTTTCACAGCCTGCTTTAGAAAATTGCGAGTCGGAAATTTTTCCCAATATATTGAAAATTACGGCAACTCATATGTTTGAGCCGTTTGTCTGCAAAATTGGCTATAATTATCTGAAGTGAAAGTGAAATCCAAAATGCACAATAATAAATTTGTGCGTATTTTTGCACATGTTCGATTGGACAAAATTTATGCGTATGGAACTTATTTTTCGATTTGACTGCTACCTGTATACAAGCAAAGGTGTGCCTTTAATATATAATCAATTTCAGCAATTATCCTGCATCTCAAATTCATTTAATCCGCCTGTCAATTTGTCAAAAGTGTTGCAAATAATCACAACACGGCCATTGACAGAAATGAGATTGGTCACCAGTTCTTACGTAAGTGGTGACGTTTCACACAAACTTAATGACCTTGCCATTGAGAGTAGAGCACATGCTTTTGTATTTGTAAACAAAAGCTGTTGGATTCAGTTTTTGTCTGGTATGTCGACTTTCCGGGAGATTTTGGCCCAAATTGACTCCCGGGCAGGAGGGCGGGAGGGGATAGCTAATTCCGGGAGAATACCGGGCATTCCGGGAGAGTTAACATGTCTGATTTAAGCACAAGAAAAAAAAACCCGTATGATATGTAGTGTATGTCATGGTACTAAACATTCATACAAAAAATTATTCAAATCAGAGCTTTCATATGGAAGTTCTGTACAAAAAACAGATTTCTGCATCGTCGGTACAAAATGGCGGCTGGCAGCCATCTTGAATTTTGGACCGCACCCAAAAACACTCGTTCTCGTCCCACGGTCATAACAAAGGTACCCAAGAAGTTTCGTAAAGATCGGTTCATAAATGCGGCCTCTAGCACGAGCCGTATCCAATTGTTGACATACGGACACACGGCCAGATGGACAGACGAGACGAACAACGCGACATGACAAAAGCTCAAATTTGGTTTCGCCAAAGTTGAGCTAAAAAACAAACAAAAAATTCTGGATTTTGGTCCAAATTTTTCCAAGTTCCACCAGGACCCCAAATTTCAGGTGTAAAAAAAAAAAAAAAAATTTTTTTTGTCTTAAAATTTACTGAAACACATAAAAAACAAAAAAAAAATTTCAGATTTTGGTCCAAAATCTTTCCCTCCGGACCCTAAATTTTCAGTGGAAAAAATTTTTTTTTTTTTGTCTTAAAATTAACCGAAATGCATAAATGAAAGTGTCAATGACACTGTAGCTCAACTTGTCAAGACAAAGACATGTACATGTATAGCATGTGACACAGCAATGACAAACATCTAGGTAATGACCTGATAACAAAGGTACATATAAAGTGTTGTAACGGTCTGTACATAAATACTGACCGTTGCCTGTAACAAATGTATAGGTAAAGTATTGTAAAGGTGGGTGACAGTCAGATGCTAAACTAGAAAAGAAATCTTTGAGTCCCAGAGTGGGTCTCACTGAACCCCAAAATATTTGTTCTCATAGCACAGTGATAACAAAGGCACCCCAAAACACACTCGTTCCTGTCCCAAGGTGAAAACAAAGGTACCCAAGAAGTTTTGTGAAGATCAGTTCATAAATACGAGCTGTATAGAACTTGTGACAAAAAACTGATTGGACCTAATATCGATACAAAATGGCCACTGGCAGCCATCTTGAATTTTGGACCGTACCCAGAAACACTCATTCTCATCCCAAGGTGATAACAAAGGTACCCAAGAAGTTTTGTGAAGATCAGTTCATAAATACAGCCTCTACCCTGAGCCGTATTGACATGTGTGCTTACATTGTGTAAGTAGCACTGAATAAATCAAAGTTCATCTAATTTGCATAATTTCTGCATGAAAAAAAAACCCTTACAATATGTGATGTATTCCATGTTACTAAACATTCATACAAAAATTTATTCAAATCAGAACTTTCATACAGAAGTTCTGTTCAAAAGACTGATTGCACTAATTTTGGTACAAAATGGCTGCTGGTGGCCATCTTGAATTTCGGACCACACCCAAAAACACTCGCTCTCATCCCACGGTGATAACAAAGGTACCCAAGAAGTTTCGTAAAGATTGGTTCATAAATAAGGCCCCTAGTCTGAGCTGTATAGAAGTTGTGTACAAAAAACTGATTAGACCTAATTTCGGTACAAAATGGCCACTGGCAGCCATCTTGAATTTTAGACCGCACCCAGAAACACTCGTTCTCATCCCAAGGTGATAAAAAAGGTACCCAAGACATTTCGTGAAGATCAGTTCATAAATACAGACTCTAGTCTGAGCCGTATTGACATGTGTACTTACTGTGTGTAAGTCGCACTGAAAAAATCAAAGTTCATCTAATTTGCATAATTTCTGCACGAGAAAAAAACCTGTATTATATGTGATGTATCCCATGGTACTAAACATTCACACAAAAAATTATTCAAATCAGCGCTTTCATATGTAAGTTCTGTGCAAAAATCTGATTGCACCTAATTTTGTACAAAATGGCTGCCATCGGCCATCTTGAATTTTGGACTGGACCCCAAAACACTCGTTCTCGTCCCACGGTGATACCAAAGATACTCAAGAAGTTTTGTAAAGATCATTTCATAAATACGGCCTCTAGCCCGAGCCGTATTGGCATTTGCACTTACAGTGCTGAAAGTAACCCCACAAAACATCAAAATTAGTCTAATTTGCACAATTTACGCACAAGAAAAAAAATCTGTATTATATGTGATGTATCCCATGGTACTAAACATTCATACAAAAAATTATTCAAATCAGAGATTTCATATGGAAGTTCTGTACAAAAAACAGATTTCTGCATCGTCGGTACAAAATGGCGGCTGGCAGCCATCTTGAATTTCGGACCGCACCCAAAAACACTCGTTCTCGTCCCACAGTCATAACAAAGATACCCAAGAAGTTTCGTAAAGATCGGTTCATAAATACGGCCTCTAGCCCGAGCCGTATCCAATTCTTGACGTACGGACAGACGGACAGATGGACGATGACGGACGACGGACGGCAGGCCATGACAAAAGCTCAAATTTGGCTTCGCCAAAGTTGAGCTAAAAACAAAAAAAAATTCTGGATTTTGGACCAAAATTTTCTAAGCTCCACCCGGACCTGAAATTTTCAGTGTGAAAAAAATATTTTTTTGTCTTAAAACTGACCAAAACGCATAAAAAACAAACAAAAATTCTGGATTTTGGTCCAAAATTTTCTAAGTTCCACCCAGACCCCAAATTTTGAGTGGAAAAAATTTTTTTTTTTTTTTTTGTCTTAAAATTGACCGAAACGCCTGAAAAACAAAAAAAAAATTCTGGATTTTGGACCAAAATTTTCTAAGTCCCACCCGCACCCCAAATTTTCAGTGGAAAAAAAAAAAAATTTTGGTCCAAAATTTTCTAAGTTCCACCCGGACCCCAAATTTTCAGTGTAAAAAAAAATAATTTTTTTTGTCTGAAAATTGGCCGAAACGCATGAAAAAACAAACAAAAATTTCTGGACTTTGGTCCAAAATTTTCTAAGTCCCACCTGGACCCCAAATTTTCAGTGGAAAAAATTAAAAAAAATTTTGTCTTAAAAGTGACCGAAACACATAACAAAAAAAAAATTCCTGATTTTGGGCCAAAATTTTCTAAGTCTGGAACAGGGTCCCAAATTTTCAGCCTAAATATGAACCCATGGACTTGGCTTGAACAAACTTGAATCTCGCCCCCCTGAGGATGCTGCATACCAAATATCAAAAGATTCTTATTGGTAGAGCTGAAGAAGAAGATTTTTAAAGAATATTCCTCATACTGCACTAATTTAAACATTTGGGCTCCCATAGAGAGCCCAAATAAGGACCCAGGGAATTGATTTCAATAAACCTGTGAAACAATCTTCCAAAGATGTTATATGTGAAATTTGAAAGTTTTTGGAGTAATGGTTTGGGAGAAAAGAAGTCTTACATGTTTTTCCCATTACCCACAGTGTTAAAAAATGCCGACTCAGCACTTTTTCAAAGTCCCCGAAAAGTACCCCATAATAAAAGCGATAGCAATTTTTTTTCACCATTCCACTCTGTTGGTCCTAAGGAAGCCTCACATCAAATAAGAATTCTCAGTGCCGTGTAGTTTTGGAGATGTGGGCGTTTCAATTTTTTTCTATTTTTAGCTCCTGCGGTTCCCATGGGGCGACGGGAAAAAAATTGGGCATAAATTAAGTCCTTATGACCTAATAAGCCCTCATTTCAAATTTGGTTCAAATCTGCCTCTCGGGTTGGAAAACAGAAATTTTGGGAGTGGCAAAAATTCTTGCCCCTCCCATAACAACGGCAAATATAGCCCCACAAACTTCTCTTGAACAAATCTGAGTCTACACCTCAAAAGGAAGCTGCACACCTAATATCAAGTCTCTGCTACTGCTGGTTCATGAGAAGAAGATTTTTTAAGATTTAGTTACACTTTTTGGGCGTGGCCTTACTAAGGGGAGAGGCAACTTGATTTGAACAAAATCAAATTGCGATGTCATAAACTATTATCTCAAATATCAATTAAATTGGTTAAACGGTTTGGGAGAAGACGCAAACACCATGTTCACGGATGATGGACGACGGATGGTGAGTGATCACTATAGCTCTCCTGACTGAAAGTCAGGTGAGCTAAAAACCACCCATCCATCCACCTGCAATTTTACAAAGAAATGTCCTGAGAAACAGAATATTTACTTTGTTGAGACTAATTCGTGGTTAACTTTGACAATATAACCAAGAAGTGAAGTCGTCTGATTATTGGTTATAAGCTACTTAAAACTCTCTATTCATCTTTTTTTTAAATTTTTTTTGTCTTTATTCAGTACAAGTAATCATTTTGAGAGGATACTGTTGGCAACTCTGGAGCTGCAGAGAGACTGTAACAAAGTAGTAATTTTTGAACAGTGATACACATGTCCCAGATACATGTCTAATGTCATGCTCATCTTTAACAAGAAGGACGCCAAAGCCCTATAGCTCACCAACATTCCTCTTTGATAGTAACTTTGACAAACACAAGAACTGTATCAAACAGGCTCATAACATGTGACAAAGCTTACCTAAACACAACCTCTTAAAAGTAAAACACAGAAACTGACATAAACACTAAGTTAAGCATGAAATTCTGAGCTAAACAGAAAACTAAACGCAACTAAAAATGTCAAGAAAAATGTTTAAAATGCAGGGTATGAGGGGTTAATCATGGAACAATGATACTGAGGAACATGTATGATGAATATAAGTGACATGGGAAGAGAAGGAGCACAGCAGCTGACCTAAACATCAAGTTAAACATGAAATTCCGAGCTAAACAGAAAACTAAATGCAACTAAAAATTTCAAGAAAAATGTTTAAAATGCAGGGTATGAGGGGTTAATCATGGAACAATGATACTGAGGAACATGTATGATGAATATAAGTGTCATGGGAAGAGAAGGAGCACAGCAGCTGACCTAAACACTAAGTTAAACATGAAATTCCGAGCTAAACAGAAAACTAAACGCAACTAAAAATGTCAAAAAAAATGTTTAAAATGCAGGGTATGAGGGGTTAATTATGGAACAATGACACTGAGGAACATGTATGATGAATATAAGTGCCATGGGAAGAGACGAAGCACAGCAGCTGACCTAAACACTAAGTTAAATATGAAATTCCGAGCTAAACAGTAAACTAAACGCAACTAAAAATGTCAAGAAAAATGTTTAAAATGCAGCGTATGAGGGATTAATCATGGAACAATGATACTGAGGAACATGTATGATGAATATAAGTGCCGTGGGAAGAAAAGGAGCACAGCAACTGACATAAACACTTAGTTAAACATGAAATTCCGAGCTAAACAGAAAACTAAACGCAACTAAAAATTTCAAGAAAAATGTTTAAAATGCAATGTATGAGGGGTTAATCATGGAACAATGATACTGAGGAACATGTAGGATGAAAATAATTGCCATGGGAAGAGAAGGAGCACAGCAGCTGACCTAAACACTAAGTTAAACATGAAATTCCGAGCTAAACAGAAAACTAAACGCAACTAAAAATGTCAAGAAAAATGTTTAAAATGCAGTGTATGAGGGGTTAATCATGGAACAATGATACTGAGGAACATGTATGATGAATATAAGTGCCGTGGGAAGAAAAGAAGCACAGCAGCTGACATAAACACTTAGTTAAACATGAAATTCTGAGCTAAACAGAAAACTAAACGCAACTAAAAATTTCAAGAAAAATGTTTAAAATGGAATGTATGAGGGGTTAATCATGGAACAATGATACTGAGGAACATGTATGATGAAAATAATTGCCATGGGAAGAGAAGGAGCACAGCAGCTGACCTAAACACTAAGTTAAATATGAAATTCCGAGCTAAACAGAAAACTAAACGCAACTAAAAATTTCAAGAAAAATGTTTAAAATGCAGGGTATGAGGGGTTAATCATGGAACAATGATACTGAGGAACATGTATGATGAATATAAGTGTCATGGGAAGAGAAGGAGCACAGCAGCTGACCTAAACACTAAGTTAAACATGAAATTCCGAGCTAAACAGAAAACTAAACGCAACTAAAAATGTCAAAAAAAATGTTTAAAATGCAGGGTATGAGGGGTTAATCATGGAACAATGATACTGAGGAACATGTATGATGAATATAAGTGTCATGGGAAGAGAAGGAGCACAGCAGCTGACCTAAACACTAAGTTAAATATGAAATTCCGAGCTAAACAGAAAACTAAACGCAACTAAAAATTTCAAGAAAAATGTTTAAAATGCAGGGTATGAGGGGTTAATCATGGAACAATGATACTGAGGAACATGTATGATGAATATAAGTGTCATGGGAAGAGAAGGAGCACAGCAGCTGACCTAAACACTAAGTTAAACATGAAATTCCGAGCTAAACAGAAAACTAAACGCAACTAAAAATGTCAAAAAAAATGTTTAAAATGCAGGGTATGAGGGGTTAATTATGGAACAATGACACTGAGGAACATGTATGATGAATATAAGTGCCATGGGAAGAGACGAAGCACAGCAGCTGACCTAAACACTAAGTTAAATATGAAATTCCGAGCTAAACAGTAAACTAAACGCAACTAAAAATGTCAAGAAAAATGTTTAAAATGCAGCGTACGAGGGATTAATCATGGAACAATGATACTGAGGAACATGTATGATGAATATAAGTGCCGTGGGAAGAAAAGGAGCACAGCAGCTGACATAAACACTTAGTTAAACATGAAATTCTGAGCTAAACAGAAAACTAAACGCAACTAAAAATTTCAAGAAAAATGTTTAAAATGCAATGTATGAGGGGTTAATCATGGAACAATGATACTGAGGAACATGTAGGATGAAAATAATTGCCATGGGAAGAGAAGGAGCACAGCAGCTGACCTAAACACTAAGTTAAACATGAAATTCCGAGCTAAACAGAAAACTAAACACAACTAAAAATGTCAAGAAAAATGTTTAAAATGCAGGGTGTGAGGGGTTAATCATGGAACAATGATACTGAGGAACATGTATGATGAATATAAGTGCCATGGGAAGAGAAGGAGCACAGCAGCTGACCTAAACACTAAGTTAAATATGAAATTCCGAGCTAAACAGAAAACTAAACGCAACTAAAAATGTCAAGAAAAATGTTTAAAATTCAGGGTATGAGGGGTTAATCATGGAACAATGATACTGAGGAACATGTATGATGAATATAAGTACCATGGGGAGAGAAGGAGCACAGCAGCTGACCTAAACATTTAGTTAAACATGAAATTCTGAGCTAAACAGAAAACTAAACGCAACTAAAAATGTCAAGAAAAATGTTTAAAATGCAGGGAATGAGGGGTTAAATCATGGTATAATGATAATAATCATCATATAGCATTATAAAGGCCATGATATGGAAATAGGGTGAGTAAGTGACCTAAACAGAAGCTTTAACATTATTGGACACGTATGCTGACGCCGACGCTGACGACGACGCCGACCGATCGAGCCATGCCATAAGCTCACACAACTAAAGTTGGTGAGCTAAAAAGAATACATTGGAATTCCCTCAGTTCATTTTGGAATCTCCTCAGTTTTTTGTCAATTTCACAAAAGATAAAACTTAATTAAGCACCTGATACTTGAATACTGTGGGTGTGCTACCACTTGGAACAAGAGTGCCACCAGGCATATCTAAATACGCCCATTAGCTATTTTGAATTGCACCAACTTTAGCTGAGATCAAATGATCCAAACTGGTGTTACTGGCCAGCAACCAAAAATGTTAACCGATGGTTGAATTCTTAAGTCGAAAAATGTCTGTT
Source organism: Pictodentalium vernedei (assembly GCA_031216915.1). Taxonomy (NCBI): domain Eukaryota; kingdom Metazoa; phylum Mollusca; class Scaphopoda; order Dentaliida; family Dentaliidae; genus Pictodentalium; species Pictodentalium vernedei. Next base: position 24,949,905 of record CM062289.1, read on the forward strand.
ACGCATGTAAAAATAATTGGACAGAATCCATATTCGAACTTGACCTGTATTACTAAACACTTTCTGGTACATATTTTAGTGTCATTTCTCACATTTACTTGCTACAGTTGTATTCTCTAGTTGTCCAGGCCATGGCCAAGCTCTTCAAGAAGGAGTGGAGCAATTTGGAAAGACTATTGAAAAGACGCTGCCAAAATTGACAAACTTAAAAACTGACCTTAAAATTTGTTGTGTTACATGAAAAATCTGTTTTGAATCAAGCAACGTTCTCCTGGAAGAATCAATTTTCTCAGTTCTTAAAGCATTTAAATGTTTAAAAGTACTGTTGAACCCTTTTCAAGTTGTGAGTACAAACAATGCGAATTTAATATTAAAAAATGCCGCTCAGGATCACAGATCCAATGTCGAGTTGTGACCTTGACCTTTGACCTGGCGAGTCCAAGGTCAATAGGGTTCTTCCTCGCACCAAGGCCAACACACCTATGAAGTTTCATGACTCTAGGTTGAACCACTATCAAGTTCTCATCCGGAAACCAATTGTTGCGATATACTATGTTCAAGGTCACTGTGACCTTGACCTTTAACCTGGTGAGTCCAACATCAATAGGGTTCTTCCTCGCACCAAGGCCAACACGCCTGTAAAGTTTCATGGCTCTAGGTTGAACCACTATCAAGTTATCATCCGGAAACCAATTGTTGCGATATACTATGTTCAAGGTCACTGTGACCTTGACCTTTGACCTGGTGAGTCCAAGATCAATAGGGTTCTTCCTCGCACCAAGGCCAACATACCTATGAAGTTTCATGACTCTAGGTTGAACCACTATCAAGTTATCATCCGGAAACCAATTGTTGCGATATACTATGTTCAAGGTCACTGTGACCTTGACCTTTGACCTGGTGAGTCCAAGATCAATAGGGTTCTTCCTCGCACCAAGGCCAACACACCTATAAAGTTTCATGACTCTAGGTTGAACCACTATCAAGTTATCATCCGGAAACCAATTGTTGCGATATTCTATGTTCAAGGTCACTGTGACCTTGACCTTTGACCTGGTGAGTCCAAGATCAATAGGGTTCTTCCTCGCACCAAGGCCAACACACCTATGAAGTTTCATGACTCTAGGTTGAACCACTATCAAGTTATCATCCGGAAACCAATTGTTGCGATATACTATGTTAAAGGTCACTGTGACCTTGACCTTTGACGTAGCGAGTCCAAAATCAATAGGGTTCTTCCCCTCACCAAGGCCAATCTACCTATGAAGTTTCATGAATGTGAGTTGAACCATTATCAAGTTATCATCCGGAAACCAATTGTTTAAGATTTACTATGTTCAAGGTCACTGTGACCTTGACCTTCGACGTAGCATGTCCAAAATCAATAGGGTTCTTCCTCCCACCAAGACCAACCTACCTATGAAGTTTAATGAATGTGAGTTGAACCACTATCAAGTTATCATCCGGAAACCAATTGTTTACGCCCGCCCGCCCGCCCGCCCGCCCTCCCGCCCGCCCGCCCGCCCGCCCGCCCGCCCGCCCGCCCGCCATTCACCAAACTATAAGTCGAGTTTGACTTCGTCACAACTCGACTAAAAAGAGGGCCCACAGCCCACAGGGCCTGAAGCGCTCATCTTGAACAGAACGCAATATAAACCGAGTCCAAGAAGGAGTCTACATTAAGCAATCTATCTCCATAGGATACACTGTCAATCCTGGAGTCCCTCAGAAGTGACAAAAATAATCTGGGCATCATGCCTTTTCTCCAGTTGATCATAATGTAAAATGTAGAGCTCCCCTATGAAGCCCCCTGAAACAACGTATGTGGATTAATCTTAGTTACACACCTCTAGAGGGTATTGAATACAAAAATTTTAATTCTTCAGCAACATGGCCAATTCCAGCTCCCATAGGGCGCCCAAATATTAACCCAGGCTCTCGAATTGAGTTGAATCTGACTTTCCTAGAGATGTTGTGAACCAAATATGAAAGCATTCTGACTGTTGGATCTGAAGAAGAGAAATTTTAAAAAAATTTCTTCATACTGCCCCAAGTTAAAATTTGGGCTATCATAGCGAGCCCAAATGTTAACCTATGGATCTGATTTGAACAAACTTGAATCTGACACCCCTAGAGATGTGGCATACCAAATTTGAACGCATTCTGACTGGTGGATCTGAAGAAAAAGATTTTTAAAAATTATCCCCCATATTGAACAAAGTTAAAATTTGGGCTTCCATAGGAAGCCCAAATATTAACCTAGGGACTTGGTTTGAACAATCTTGAATCTGACCCTCATAACAATAATGTATACCAAACATTAAAAGATTCTGACTGGTGGTTCTGAAGAAGATGATTTTTAAAGAATATTCCCCATATTACCCAATGTTAAAAATTTGGGCTCCTCTATTGAGCCCAAATATGAACCAATGGGCTTCATTTTAACAAACTTGTATCTGATCCCCCTATGAATGCTGTATACCAAATATCAAAAGATTCTGATGATCGGTTCTGGAGAAAAGATTTTTCAAAATTTTTGCAAATATGCTGACTCAGCATTTTTTTGATGCCCATTACAGAACACCCTAAAATAACCGAGGGCACTTTTTTTTTACTCTTCAATTCTACTGGTCCTAAGGATACTTCATACCAAATAACAGCTCTCTGTTCAGCACGGTTTGGGAAATATGGGCGTTTGAAAATATTAATATTTTTAGCTCCCAGGGGGATGCGGGAATGTTTTTTTTTTGCATGAGTCAAGTACTTATGACCCAATAATACCACATACCAAATTTGGTTCAAACCGGACAATCAAATAAATATTTTGGAGCATTTTTCCCTGCTCCCTCCCTATGAGGCTGGGCATGCTGAGTTGAACAAAAATGCAATGCCCCTTTGGGAACCACCACTCACATGAACTTTCACTTGAATTGGCCCAGTGGCTTCTTCAGAGAAGACCAAAACATGGTGTTGATGGACGACGGACGGACGGCAGGCGGAGAGCAGCGATGAGATTAGCTCAGCTTGACTTTGTCAAGATGAGCTAAAAACAAATCTCAAATAAATTTATACATTTACTCAAGAATAATGCTAAGGGAGATAACTTACATACGCTCCAAGCTTTCGATCAAATCCCTCCATTACTTAGCATTTATTTATTTATTGGTGTTTAAGGTCACAAACTTATGCACAATGGCCAATCATGACTGTGACAGTTTTACGGGTGGAGGAAGCTGGAGTAACCAAAGAGAACCATCAAGCATCGACGAGCAACTGTCAGCTCTTCAACATTCTCTGTTCAAGCTCTGCTCAAGCAGGGTTACATTGGTTAAAGACATGTGCACCATCGACGTGCGGTACGCCTCAGTACATGGCATCATCATGTCCCAGTGAAGGCAACAGGGAAAGTGCCTTGCCCAATGACACAATGCGGGTCGTCCCGGTCAGTGATCGAACTCGGGACCTCTAGCACAGAAGTACAACAGTCTACCACTGAGCCACCACGGTTTGTTTATTGCTAAATATATTAGAATGTTGAGGAGCTGACAGTGGCTCGTCGATGGTCGGTGGTTGTCTCCGGGTACTCCGGCTTCCTCCACCTGTAAAACTGTCACAGTCACGATTAGCCATTGTGCATAAGTATGTGACCTTAAACACCAATAAATAAATAAATAAATAATGGAGGTTTGTAAACACTGAAATGTTAAGTTTCGAGATTCAATTCAATTTCCAATCTTTTTCATAGGAATACAGCTGGGAATTATTTATTTATTTATACATTTATTTATTTATTGGTGTTTAAGGTCACATATTTCTGCACAATGGCTAATCATGACCTCGACAGTTTTACGAGTGGAGGAAGCCGGAGTACCCGGAGAGAACCACCGAGCAACGGCGAGCAACTGTCAGCTCCCCAACATACTAACTCCACACAAGCAGGGTTAGCAATGGTTGAAGACATCATCGACGTGCAGTACGCCTTAGTACACGTCACCATGCCCCCACTTGGGCAATGGGTGTGAAGTGTCTTGCCCAAGGACACAACGCAGTTGCCGCAGGTGGGATTCGAACCGAGGACCTCTCGGCTTGCAGCCTGCACCTCTACCTGAGCCACAACTGGGTATTAATCATCTTCATCGTCTCACAAAATGTTGAGTTCAGATGGAAATCGTACGTACATAATGTTAAAATAAAAGACTGAGTGTAACTTCCTCTACATTAACATAAATAACATCTTCACTCAAGCCACCAGCCATGCTAATTCCAATATTACTAGTCCCTACCAGTGTTAAATATAAATTTCACTCTTTGAACTCTAGTGGTATCTTCCATGCCAGATCAATGCAGCAATCAGAAGAGTCCATATTCATTATTTGGTGTAGACCAATCAGTATCTTCAACGTGCAGCCTCGGACTGCACGTTGAAAATACTGGTTGGTCTACCTCACAATATTTATTGAACAGCCATCCTATATAATGACGTTAGGACGTATTATGTTCCTGACCGGAAAAAACGGCCGCTGGGGTTCAAAGTGTTAAGGTTTCCTGGCGATGTTGACAATGAACTATATAATCCTTACAGGCCCCCATGTGGACAATCGCTGTTAAGTGCCTTGCCCAAGAACGCAATGCGGGAGTCCGAATCAATCGCTCAGATGGTCACCCATCCAAGGACTAACCGGGCTCGACATTGCTTAACTTCAGTGAGATGACGTGAACCGGTTACCACAATGCCAACGCGCCCCCACTACATCATAGATATGGTTGAATTAGTTTATCAGCTGGGACTTGAGCCATCCCAGCAGACACAAATCAGGTTTACAGTACCCTAAACTCCATTGGTCATCTTCAAGATGCCACTGATTTGGTTTAAGGTTTGATTCGATTTCAAATAGAGAGGATTTGATTAGAGATTCAATTCAAATCGAAAATGTGTGATTTCCAGGGCCTTAGTGTTAGAAAACAGATTTGTTAACTCTTACATATGTAACAAACATCAACAATCACATAAACAGAGGTGTGTATTACGAGAATTGAGCTGTTTGGGGTCATGCATTATGTTATTATCAACAGAGCTGGAAAGTCTACAGGCAGAAATAAAACATGGTATAATATTAAAATTCTGAAACCTGAATCATTGAAAGGATCTCAGTTATCTGTTGATTTAAATGAAGTTTGCAATTTGAAGCTTTGTCATGATAAACATGTATCTGTAAATACAAACAATACATCAGTAAATCTTAATGATTCAAATAGTTCACTCTGTGACAATGACTGTGAAAGTTCTTCAGTGTTATCCCCAGATATAGATTGTTGTCTTCTTGTTTCAAATGATATATTTAAAGAAGCCAAGTTTAAAGACCTTGAAAATTGGAAAATTCACAATGTGTATGAAACTGTTCCTTATGAAAAACAAAAATGCATTTTGACAAGATGGGTGTGTACTTTAAAAGAGGGAGTAAATGGTACTATTCCCAAAGCAAGATTAGTTGCACGTGGGTTCGAAGAGTTTGGGAAAGAAAGGCTGACAAAAGATTCTCCGACATGCTCGAGCGAATCAATTCGCATTATATTGGCCATATTTGCTCAAAAGCATTGGAAACCTTCGTCGACGGATATAAAGGCAGCATTTCTTCAGGGATTAAATATAGGACGGAAAGTATATATCAAACCTCCATTAGAGGCAAGTGTTTCGGACGATGAAGTTTGGTTACTCAAAAAGTGCATTTATGGCTTGTCTGATGCATCTTACCAGTGGTATAATAGCGTATGTGACGTACTTAAAAAGTGTGGTGCTCAACGATCAACTATAGACCCAGCAGTTTTTCATTATCGTGATGACCATGGTCTGCAGGGACTTCTTGCCTGTCATGTTGATGACTTCTTGTGGGGAGGAACAGTTAAATTTGAAAAAGAAGTCATAAATAACTTAAAATCAACATTCAACATAAGCCGAGAAGTTAGTGACTGTTTTCGGTATATCGGTCTGGATCTCACTTCTTATGACAACCAGATACAGTTTTCTCAAAATTTTCATAAGCAATAAATGCCGATTGCTGTTTTTCCGTGCCGTACAAAAGCTTGAGCTTGTCAACAAGAATTGTCATACTGCCATCGCTGTTCAAATTCGCTACCGCTATATCTGCACATGCCTGTCTGCACTTCTCAGAAAGTGATAAGTAAATCGCCGGAGCTTGCTTCTCTTTACTGAGAGTCGTTACACACTGCCACAATTCTATTTCTCGTAACCATAGGTCAAAATCTCCATCATCCTTGAAAGGTGGTGGCATAAACATCTGTTTACTTGACGCCATATTGTCGTTAACGATAACACTGTCAATGTCTTTGTTGAACACGTTCGTCAACAAGCCGTGACACAAGTTCAAAATCACCACTATTAAGTAACCTCGCTCTGCTACCATTGATAAAATGGTAGTCTTACCTGATAAAGTTGAGAAGTAGAACATGTATTTTTCCAATTATGCCACCCCATACATCCACACATCACACCGATGAACAACACCAAACACATCGATTTCTATTAATTCGTCTTTTTCCGTCCCCTTCCGGAAGGTCCCGAACATATCCAACTCGTATCAATTGTAGTTTTTCTGGCTGTATAATTTATATACATCGGCCTTAAATATGTACATGTAGATTTGTTGAACATAACGTACAAAGGCTATTTCTCACAATATTAACAATAACCATGCGGTTTTTGGCATAAAAGGAAAAATGTAAAAATTCAAGGAACAGTGCAAGCTTAAGGCCCATCTCCAGCAAAATAAGAGAGGAATAAATTTACTTTTAATAATTTCTCTCACATTGATTGAATATAATACGAAAGGATCAGGCCAGGGAATATTTTGACAAATAGAACCAAAGAGCTATCAAAATTACAATCAACCCCAGAATAACCACATATGCACCTATGATCATCCTGAGACCAAGTGTTAACTTGATCAATAAGAGCCTTCTTTTGCTTTCGATCAAACCTCACGAGCGTAAATATTGTCAGGATAGCGACACCAGTAGACACAGTCTACAATAAATTAGTTAAACGAATTATTTAAATGCAATGAGAATTTATTAAATTAACTTCCAACTTAGGTACAAAACTTTTATCTATAAAATATTCACTGTTAGTTCATGTATATTTTACTCATTCCACAACATACCCCACAAGACAAGACAAAACAATACATAGGACTTAACACCCAAGACAACACGAATGAAAATGAGACATATAGATGAAATGGATAATGACTTCCATATAATATGAAATTGATTAGATGATGGCTATCAGGTTTCAACCCAAGTATGAGCGAATCAACTGCCCCCATCCCTTAGCTGATGCCTGTCAGCCCATGAATAGTCCTAGACTACTTCTTACACCGAAACCAACATGCATAGTTTGCAAGGCTCTGCATGAGGCCTCCGTCTCCCAGTGTTTCATTTTACTCCACTGGTGAGACGGGAAAACAACACCGAAGCCCACATGAATGTTTGAACAATACATGAGGCCTCAGCCTCACTGTGTTTACTAGTGAGGCTGTAAACCACCAAAACCACGCAAGCAGTTAGCTAGGCTGCTCACGAGGTCTCCGTCTCATTGTGTAATATTACACTTATGAGACGGGAAAACGTCGAAACAAAATAGAGCAATAGCTCTAAAAGACTGTCCCATGACTGATTTCCCACAAAGGGAGCGAATTACTCCCATCGTGAGGAATCGGGCATTGGGGACTACGAAAGTGTGCACAGTGGTTTAGCCACACCCAAAAAGACCACTACGCACCAGACTCAAAGGCACAACCTAACTTTGAAAGAATCCGGTCCAGAAACCTGGATTAGTTAACTGGTAGAGTGCTAAGTTTTTTGAGGCGTTAAAATTTTGTTCACATGTTATTGCCTTGCTACAATTTATGGGAGAGTGCCTACAGGCACTCTCCCATAAATTGTAGCAGGGCAATTCCATCCAGACTAAATAATATCACATCTAGAATTAATTGAAGCACATCAACAGAATATCAAGCCTTCAAGCCGTGGTACCTGCACTTCAGGATAAAGCCCCAAAATGCCGCTCAGGATCACCGATCCAATGTCGAGTTGTGACAACAGTTCCTCGCACCAAGGCCAACACACCTATGAAGTTTCATGACTCTAGGTTGAACCACTATCAAGTTCTCATCCGGAAACCAATTGTTGTGATATACTATGTTCAAGGTCACTGTGACCTTGACCTTTGACCTGGTGAGTCCAACATCAATAGGGTTCTTCCTCGCACCAAGGCCAACACGCCTGTAAAGTTTCATGACTCTAGGTTGAACCACTACCAAGTTATCATCCGGAAACCAATTGTTGCGATATACTATGTTCAAGGTCACTGTGACCTTGACCTTTGACCTGGTGAGTCCAAGATCAATAGGGTTCTTCCTCGCACCAAGGCCAACACACCTATGAAGTTTCATGACTCTAGGTTGAACCACTATCAAGTTATCATCCGGCAACCAATTGTTGCGATATACTATGTTAAAGGTCACTGTGACCTTGACCTTTGATCTGGTGAGTCCAAGATCAATAGAGTTCTTCCTCGCACCAAGGCCAACCCACCTATGAAGTTTCATGAATGTAGGTTGAACTACTATCAAGTTATCATCCGGAAAGGAATTGTTGCGATTTACTATGTTCAAGGTCACGTTGACCTTGACCTTTGACGTAGTGAGTCCAAAATCAATAGGGTTCTTCCCCTCACCAAGGCCAATCTACCTATGAAGTTTCATGAATGTGAGTTGAACCATTATCAAGTTATCATCCGGAAACCAATTGTTCAAGATTTACTACGTTCAAGGTCACTGTGACCTTGACCTTCAACGTAGCATGTCCAAAATCAATAGGGTTCTTCCTCCCACCAAGACCAACCTACGTATGAAGTTTAATGAATGCGAGTTGAACCACTATCAAGTTATCATCCGGAAACCAATTGTTTACGCCCGCCCGCCCACCCGCCCGCCCGCCCCGCCCGCCCGCACGCCATTCACCAAACTATAAGTCGAGTTTGACTTCATCACAACTCGACTAAAAATGGGCTTCCAGCACTCTACGAGTTAATAGGGCAAGGTGCCTATCTGATCACTGCTAGTCAGAGTGCAACTCAGCGAAAAGGACAGTAAAGTACTGCTCCCTTCACTGACCCGCACTATGACAAACAGTGATTCGACTACTATACAAATCTTCTCGGTGAATCCCAACACAGGATCAACTCAAAAAATACTACCAAAAACTAAAATAGGGATCTCATTTTAATTAGCATTGTAATCTCGGGATTGTAATTTCTAGCCTTAACCCTTTACCCAATGAATCGGCCGCATCCGTCCACGTAATATCCAAATTCAGCAGCTGAAAAAATATTATTTTTCACAAAATTTCAACAAAACCATATCACCGTCGAGCTCGTTCCAACGAGGGGTCACATGAAATGGTTTTGTTGAAAGTTTTTGAAAAATTAAAAAAAATGATATTTAAAATAAACTAGAGGGCTGCCACATCCACGGGGCAGCTGATCCCCCCCGAAAAAAGTGTGGTCATCATAAGATTTTCTAAGTTGAAAAGGGGCATAACTCTGGTAAAATTAATCAGGACAAACCCATTTTCGAACTTGACCCGTATTTTGATATGTTTGCACCACATATCAAGTTTGGTTACAATCAAACTATCTTGAGGGAAGTTACCATCCGGAAACCAAAAATCATAAGATTTTCTAAATTAAAAAGGGGCATAACTCTGGTAATATTAATCAGGATGAACCCGGATTCGAACTTGACCTGTATTTTTATATGTTTAAGCCACATATCAAGTTTGGTTACAATCAAACTATTTCAAGGGAAGTTATCATCCGGAAACGAAATGTAAATGGACGGACGGACAGACGGACGGACGGATGGACGGACGGACGGACGGACAAAAAAAAAACGCGTGACGACTATATCCCCCTAAATTTTTTTTCGGGGGGATAAAAATTTTGATATCGTCTGCATTGGGTAAAGGGTTAACTGTTTTATAGGTGGCTACCTTGAGCCTAGCTTACACATCTGAAGTAGACCTCACACTTCTTTTAAGTATTTGACTATGAATGGATCAAAGTAAACCATATATTTGACTCAACAACACGATTAACATTACAACTGGTCATTCAATGCACTGCACCATAACTTAAGAGAGGGATCCTTAAAAAGGATCATCCTCTCAGGGATCAGCACATCGAACAACCATTTGCCAAACTATTACAACCATGCTTGACTAAAAATAATAGAACATTTTCCTTGTAAAGGATGATCTATTTTTCTCAAACACTACATGGAGTGACATTAAGCCCATTTACATAGTTTACCCTTAAAACCATGTCTTGTAACAGACAAAACTAGTAAAACACACCTAAAATAGCAATAAATAATTGTTTATTAACCCAAAATAGCCTGGCCGGTATTTTTTTACTTGGCCATACATAATATTACCACCGCCTACCTTAATGTATAATACTGAGGCCATGCTCTCGCCCCAGACCTAACCTTGCAAACCGGCCTTTAACACATTTTTCCTATCACCGCATTTCCAAGTGCGCCTCACTGCCAGAAGGTGCCCCGAGAGGGCCCCTTACAACACTGCGCCACAAGGAGAACTGAGGCGTAAGAAGGGGTTACAGAATCAAGTGCTGAGACCGACCATAACTATTTAAGTTAAATTAATTCTGACTGTTGAAAACATCCTAGGGATGCATTAAAACACTTTTAATATTATTTCTTTTTAAGTTTCAATCATGTAACTCTCTCGCTTAAGTACTTTAGAGGGCTCAATATAAGCCAGCTTCTTGTACCGTCATGGGAAAATAACACACCTTTAATTTTATAGGGTGCCTCTGTCAGGCCAAGTTACTAAGGAAATGACCTGCGCCAGTCAAAACAGAATTAGTCAGATACCACCTAATGATGGGCATGAGTACACATAGACAGGTCCACCACGGTTTCAATATAACTCACGGACAATATCTGACAAATAACGTCTGGGCCGTGCAGGCACACCAACACAGGTCGAAAAAAATTTATAAACTTTCATAAGAAGGGGGCCGGGCTGGGAATAAGGCTAATTACATTTTATTATAAATAGTCTACAAGTTTAAACACTTATTTCTTTTAAGCTGTTGAAATAAATAATAAAAACTTTTCCTAAACCGAAAAATGAAATGGGGGGGGGGGGGGGGGGGGGGGGGGGGGGGGGGGGGGGGGGGGGGGGGGGGGGGGGGGGGGGGGGGGGGGGGGGGGGGGGGGGGGGGCGATGTCTAATAGCAGAATAAATATTAAAACAACATAGAATGCCGACACGCTTGGCTACGCATTCTCTTAAAATAAATAATGAAAACTTGTATAATTTAAAAAAAAAAAAAAGGGGGGTGGGGGTGCATATTACAGAAATAATTAAATAGAGGACTAGTAATTTAGTAATTACTGACTGACTTTTAGATTGTGTTTAAAATTGCCAACCAAATGAAACTCGAATATGGGCAGGCTAAAGAGTTAGACCTATCTAAGGAATGTTTTGCCCATAAACTAAAATCACACCGCTTGGTGGGAAACAAAACAAAATCAGCCAAACAGCACAGATATTTTTGGAGCCCCCACCTCCATAGGCTTGACTCTAATTACCTGTCAAAATAAAAGACAATTCCATAAAAATACAGATAATTTTCGAGCCCCCACCTCCATAGGCTTGATTCTAATTATCTGCCAAATAAAAGAAAATTCTGCCAATAAAATATAATTTGCGTGTAGATAATCTTCGGGTCCCCACCTCCATAGGCTTGACGCCGATTATCTATAAAATAAAAACTTAAAAGACTTACAATAAAAGAAAAGTCACATCAATTAGCGCTGTGCTTCCCCATGGAGCTTCAGCGACATGCAGACGGAGACTTCTGGTTTTATAGAAGGTAAAATCTGCCGAGTGACGTAACATCTGCCACAACTGACCTTTTGTGGATTTTGACAGATTTGACAGGCCGCTCGTTGAAAGGTCAGCACTACAAAGGATAAGCTGAACTTGGCCAATATTGGCACTGGTGTTGCCCAGCATCGACATTACCCAAACTCAAACCATGAAACTCGAAAAAATAACAAGTCCAATAAACGGAGACAACTCTGCTGGCATAACTTAATCAATCGATCAATTTGACAAAATACCAAGTGACCCATATTCAGGTCAGGCATTTCCCACAACACCTTGCAAAACATGGCCGCTTACATACAAAACATGTTTTCAGTGTTACGAAACAAAATGATAAAATACAAGCTTATGGAATTATTTTGTGACAAGAAAAGCTTGCCAAGTGTAAATATGAAATGAACTGATTAAAGTGACGCAGTCACACAGGTGGACACGGCTGTTTAAAGAATTTCACCGTAACTCCACAAACATCGAGTTACCGAAAAGGCTTGGCCAGTTCGCCGAATTACTGAAACGCTTTGCATTGTTGCATTGCACATTACATGTTACTGTTACCGGAGTTTACTAAAAAAAAAAAAATTTTAACACACAAGCAATACTATATGACGGCCACCACAGTCACAATAGGTTACAGAGTAAACTCCTGTTAATTGAATAATAAAACATTTTGTATCCTGTCGAGAATTACCCTTACTCTTTCCAGTTTTCCCTTGTTTATATACCTAGTTGGCCCCAGTACATCCAATACAGGCATTTAATCTATTATATCTTTTTTGACAGAGCTCATGGAACTCTGTCCAACAAGATATAATAGAATAAATGCTAAGTTTATCTCTAGAATACAGGAAAGTGACACAATCCCTGTTAGTTGAATATTCCTGTTGAATAATTTTCATTGGCAAAATGGCTATTCAATTAACAGGGTTCCACTGTACTGTTAAACTTTTAAGGTTCCGAGTGTAACCTGTACATATTTGAATAGCAAAAAACAGACCTCATATTTATATACTTATACAAGATTAGTGCTTCAAATAGTAAGGCTTAGTTCCAATACTGAGAGTTTCTTATTTCACATGCTCATGTTCAACACATTCCAACATACAGGCTTTTGGTGGTATGGTAACAGGAAATTACAGTACCTTGGCAGTTTTTTATTTGTTTATTGCAGTTCAACGACTGCCTGGGTCACTTTGAGCAAGAACCTTGGTATTGGTTTCAACTGAAGTCTTGGCTGTACATAAAGACAGCCATGACTTAACTAGACACTATTGATGAGTCCAGGTGTAACATGTACCTTATCACAAAAGAGCAAAGAAATAAGGTGAATTCCCAGGCTTTTAGAACCCAGAATCTATATTATAAGAATAAAATGAACATTTTGCAGGAATGAAAGCTGCTCTTGTAAAAATTATTAACAAGAATCAATTTGGATTATTGCAGGAATTTTAAGACCAGCAGAAAATTCAAACCAAATCAAAATTTAAAAATAATCTTACCTTTGTATTTGATGATATATGCCAAAACCTGCCTTGAAAGACTTCACGTACCTCAATGGATAAAGTAGGCCCGGATTTTTTTGAAGTAATTTTCTCTATTTTTCTCTTTATAACAGAGGACAGCCAGTTCATGTTGATGCCCATGATCAATTGAATTCAAAAAAGGAAAGAAAACACAGCCACCTGAAAAGACATCAATTTCATTTACTTGAGACTTTTTCTAGGAATTAACAGGGATATCACTCAGGTTGATTTAGGGGTGTCATCTCCCTCCCCCCCCCCCCCACCACCTTAATAATTTATCCATTAATGACATCTTTGGAGTCTTTAGCTAGCTGAGGGCTGTTTTGGAGATGAAAATGCACAAGCATCTCCTTTACCATGGCTTGCAGAAGAGAGTACTATTTTTTATTACACGCCTGTCCTATGAAATCCCCATTCTACAGCAACACTAAACCATGCGGAAAATGAAAATCTGTTCTAACAAATGCGCGGAATGGAAATCGTTGATGGATTATTTTTAAATAGAAGAGTAATTTCACTGGAATTTTCTACAACTCGTGCAATGCAATTACCATTTGAATCACTAGTGATAGCTGAAAAATTGTCACCTGAATTCCAATGTGTTCCATGTGCCAGTAGGCACATGGAACACATTGGAACTCAGGGAACAAAATAGCAACACAGGTTCCCCTCGCAAATTTGGTTGGCGCTAAAATGTGTTCTTTTTGTTGATCGTTGTCAAATGAATTGCTGAGTGTCCTAGAATGTATTTTTTTTATAGATGGGAAGGCATGTAATAAACACAGAATGGCACGCATGTGTGAATGGTTTAATCAATATAGCACTTGTACCATTGCGGAAGGATAAAACTTGAGGCATGTGGCCTCTCGTTCTGTCTATCCACACTGGCACTCGTGCCATATCGATTAACCCATTCATACATGCATGTCATTCTGTGTACGGAATGTGCCCAGGATAATTTTTTTTGAATTGTGTTATCAACAGATGGCCTCATCATTCTTGAGTTTGTATCAGTTAGCTGCTCTCACACAATAAGATAATCTCTCTGTGTACTTCCTTGGCTACTGTATCAGCAAATCTTGAGCTTTCTCTTGCAGAACCACAAGGTATTAATACATCTTGCAGCAGCAAAACACTGCCATTAGGAAGATGTATTAATACTTCTGCAATTTCTCTATGCATCCCCAGAAAACAACAGCCACTACTACATTAAAATAATGTCTTGTTATAAGAGGTATTTATTTATTTATTTATTGGTGTTTAAGGTCACATATTTATGCACAATGGCTAAGCATGACCGCGACAGTTTTACGGGTGGAGGAAGCCAGCGTACCCGGAAAGAACCACTGAGCAATGGCGAGCAACTGTCAGCTCCCCAACATACAAACTCCACACAAGCAGGGTTAGCATTGGTTAAAGAAAAGTGCACCATCGACGTGCAGTACGCCTTAGTACACAATGCCACCGTGCCCCCATGCAGGCAATGGCGATCAAGTGTCCTGCCCAAGGACACAACGCGGTTGCCGCAGACGGGATTCGAACCGAGGACCTCTCGGCTTGCAGCCTGCACCTCTACCTATTGCGCCACCGCGCTCCTGTAATAAGAGGTAACTACATAATAGGGAAAAAGCTGGTTTACGCAATAGGGCCGCTAAGTTGACCTTCTGCCTCCCAAGCAGAAAACCTGAGATATCAATTTGTTCTTGCTAGTATTCATTTATTTGTTTATTGGTCACATACTTATGCACAATGGCTAATCGTGACCGTGACAGTTTTATGGGTGGAGGAAGCCGGAGCACCCAGAGAGAACTACCGAGCATCGACGGGCAACTGTCAGCTCCTCAACATTCTAACTCTGTTCAAGCTCTGGTCAAGCAGGGTTACAGCGGTTGAAGACATGTGCACCATCTAAGTGCACGACGCCTGAGAACACAGCATCATCGTATATTCTTACTGGACTAGATTTGATACTAATCAAGTATATTCTTACTGGGCAGGATTTGATAGTAATCATGTATATTTCTTACTGGGCAGGATGTGATACTAATCTAGTATATTACTGGGCTAGATTTGGAACTGATCATGTCTATTACTGGCTAGATTTGGTACAGATCATGTATAGTACTGGCTAGATTTGGTACTAATCATGTATATTACTGGGCAAGATTTGGTACTGATAATGAACAGTATATTACTGGCTATATTTGGAACTGATCATGCATATTACTGGCTAGATTTCATACTGATCATGTATATTACAGGGCTAGATTTGATACTGATCATGTATATTACTGGCTAGATTTGATACTGATCATGTATATTACTGGCTAGATTTGGTACTGATCATGTATATTACTGGGCTAGATTTGATACTGATCATGTATATTACTGGCTAGATTTGGTACTGATCCATGTATATTACTGGGCTAGATTTGATACTGATCATGTATATTACTGGCTAGATTTCATACTGATCATGTATATTACTGGCTAGATTTCATACTGATCATGTATATTACTGGCTAGATTTCATACTGATCATGTATATTACTGGCTAGATTTGGTACTGATCATGTATATTACTGGCTAGATTTGGTACTGATCATGTATATTACTGGGCTAGATTTGGTACTGATCATGTATATTAATGAGCTAGATGTGGTACTGATCATGTATATTACTGGCTTAGATTTGGTACTGATCATGAATATTACCGGCCAGATTTGATACTGATCATGTATATTACTGGCAAGATTTGGTACTGATCATGTATATTACTGGGCTAGATTTGATACTGATGATGTATATTACTAGCTAGATTTGGTACTGATCATGTATATTACTGGCAAGATTTGGTACTGATCATGTATATTACTGGCCAGATTTGATACTGATCAGGTATATTACTAGCTAGATTTGGTACTGATCATGTATAATACTGGCTAAATTTGTACTGATCATGTATATTACTGGCTAGATTTGATACTGATCATGTATATTACTGGCTAGATTTGGAACTGATGTATATTACTGACTAGATTTGGTACTGATCATGTATATTACTGGGCTAGATTTGGTACTGATCATGTATATTACTGGGGCTAGATTTGGTACTGATCATGAATATTACTGGCCAGATTTGATACTGATCATGTATATTACTGGCTAGATGTGGTACTGATCATGTATATTACTGGCTAGATTTGGTACTGATCATGTATATTACTGGCTAGATTTGATACTGATCATGTATATTACTGCTAGATTTGGTACTGATGTACATTACTGACTAGATTTGTACTGATCATGTATATTACTGGGCTAGATTTGGTACTGATCATGTATATTACTGGGCTAGATTTGGTACTGATCATGAATATTACTGGCCAGATTTGATACTGATCATGTATATTACTGGGCTAGATTTGGTACTGATCATGTATATTACTGAGCTAGATGTGGTACTGATCATGTATATTACTGGCTAGATTTGGTACTGATCATGAATATTACTGGCCAGATTTGATACTGATCATGTATATTACTGGCAAGATTTGGTACTGATCATGTATATTACTGGGCTAGATTTGATACTGATGATGTATATTACTGGGCTAGATTTGGTACTGAAAATGTATATTACTGGGCTAGATTTGGTACTGATCATGTATATTACTGGGCTAGATTTGATACTGATGATGTATATTACTGGCTAGATTTGGTACTGATCATGTATATTACTGGCTAGATTTGATACTGATCATGTATATTACTGGCTAGATTTGGTACTGATCATGTATATTACTGGCTAGATTTGATACTGATCATGTATATTACTGGGCTAGATTTGGTACTCATCGCGTATATTACTGAGCTAGATTTGGTAGTGATCATGTATATTACTGGGCTAGATTTGGTACTGATCATGTATATTACTGCACTAGATTTGGTACAGATCATGTATATTACTGGACTAGATTTGTACTGATCATGTATATTACTGGGCTAGATGTGGTACTGATCATGAATATTACTGGCTAGATTTGGTACTGATCATGTATATTACTGGCTAGATTTGGGTACTAATCATGTATATTACTGGCTAGATTTGGTACTGATCATGTATATTACTGACTAGATTTGGTACTGATCATGTATATTACTGGGCTAGATTTGGTACTGATCATGTATATTACTGAGCTAGATGTGGTACTGATCATGTATATTACTGGCTAGATTTGGTACTGATCATGAATATTACTGGCCAGATTTGATACTGATCATGTATATTACTGGCAAGATTTGGTACTGATCATGTATATTACTGGGCTAGATTTGATACTGATGATGTATATTACTGGGCTAGATTTGGTACTGAAAATGTATATTACTGGGCTAGATTTGGTACTGATCATGTATATTACTGAGCTAGATGTGGTACTGATCATGTATATTACTGGCTAGATTTGGTACTGATCATGTATATTACTGGCTAGATTTGATACTGATCATGTATATTACTGGCTAGATTTGGTACTGATCATGTATATTACTGGCTAGATTTGATACTGATCATGTATATTACTGAGCTAGATGTGGTACTGATCATGTATATTACTGGCTAGATTTGATACTGATCATGTATATTACTGGCTAGATTTGGTACTGATCATGTATATTACTGGGCTAGATTTGGTACTCATCGTGTATATTACTGAGCTAGATTTGGTAGTGATCATGTATATTACTGGGCTAGATGTGGGTACTGATCATGAATATTACTGGCTAGATTTTGGGTACTGATCATGTATATTACTGGACTAGATTTGGTTTGTTGTTTGTTGGTGGTTAACGTCACATAGTTATGCACTATGGCTAATCGTGACACAACATGGAGATGAGTCAAGTTTAGTCAATCGGTGATCAAACATGTTGCCCATTTTAGAGGACTTTCACCCCAAGCATTGGTGACTGGGTCCTATTGTACTAGTAAAGCGGAACTGGTTTACCACAGTAAAACAAGTGCTGCTTACTTCCCGGGGTTCCCACGGGGAACTAGATTTGGTACTGATCATGTATATTACTGGGCTAGATGTGGTACTGATCATGAATATTACTGGCTAGATTTGGTACTGATCATGTATATTACTGCACTAGATTTGGTACAGATCATGTATATTACTGGACTAGATTTGGTACTGATCATGTATATTACTGGGCTAGACTTGGTACTGATCATGTATATTACTGGCTAGATTTGGTACTGATAATGTATATTACTGGCTAGATTTGGTACTGATCATGTATATTACTGAGCTAGATGTGGTACTGATCATGTATATTGCTGGACTAGATTTGGTACTGATCATGTATATTACTAGCTAGATTTGATACTGATCATGTATATTACGGACTAGATTTGGTACTGATCATGTATAATACTGGGCTAGATTTGATGCTGATCATGTATATTACTAGCTAGATTTGATACTGATCATGTATATTACGGACTAGATTTGGTACTGATCATGTATATTACTGGGCTAGATTTGATGCTGATCATGTATATTACTAGCTAGATTTGATACTGATCATGTATATTACGGACTAGATTTGGTACTGATCATGTATATTACTGGGCTAGATTTGATACTGATGATGTATATTACTGGGCTAGATTTGGTACTGATCATGTATATTACTGAGCTAGATGCGGTACTGATCATGTATATTACTGGCTACATTTGGTACTGATCATGTATATTGCTGAGCTAGATTTGGTACTGATCATGTATATTACTGACTAGATTTGGTACTGATCATGTATATTACTGGCTAGATTTGGTACTGATCATGTATATTACTGGCTAGATTTGGTACTGATCATGTATATTACTGGCTAGATTTGGTACTGATCATGTATATTACTGGGCTAGATTTGGTACTGATCATGTATATTACTGGGCTAGATTTCGTACTGATCATGTATATTACTGGCTAGATTTGGTCCTGATAATGTATATTACTGGCTAGATTTGGTACTGATCATGTATATTACTGAGCTAGATGTGGTACTGATCATGTATATTACTGGTCTAGATTTGATACTGATCATGTATATTACTGACTAGATTTGGTACTGATCATGTATGTTACTGGTCTAGATTTGATACTGACCATGTATATTACTGGCTAGATTTGATACTGATCATGTATATTACTGGGCTAG
This sequence comes from Pictodentalium vernedei, assembly GCA_031216915.1. NCBI lineage: Eukaryota > Metazoa > Mollusca > Scaphopoda > Dentaliida > Dentaliidae > Pictodentalium > Pictodentalium vernedei. The sequence goes on from CM062289.1 coordinate 24,969,651, forward strand.
ATTTGGTACTGATCATGTATATTACTGGGCTAGATTTGGTACTCATCGTGTATATTTCTGAGCTAGATTTGGTAGTGATCATGTATATTACTGGGCTAGATTTGGTACTGATCATGTACATTACTGCACTAGATTTGGTACAGATCATGTATATTACTGGACTAGATTTGGTACTAATCATGTATATTACTGGGCTAGATGTGGTACTGATCATGAATATTACTGGCTAGATTTGGTACTGATCATGTATATTACTGCACTAGATTTGGTACAGATCATGTATATTACTGGACTAGATTTGGTACTGATCATGTATATTACTGGGCTAGACTTGGTACTGATCATGTATATTGCTGGACTAGATTTGGTACTGATCATGTATATTACTGGCTAGATTTGATACTGATCATGTATATTACTGACTAGATTTGGTACTGATCATGTATATTACTGGGCTAGATTTGATACTGATGATGTATATTACTGGGCTAGATTTGATACTGATCATGTATATTACGGACTAGATTTGGTACTGATCATGTATATTACTAGCTAGATTTGGTACTGATCATGTATATTACTGACTAGATTTGGTACTGATCATGTATATTACTGGGCTAGATTTGATACTGATGATGTATATTACTGGGCTAGATTTGGTACTGATCATGTATATTACTGAGCTAGATGTGGTACTGATCATGTATATTACTGGCTACATTTGGTACTGATCATGTATATTGCTGAGCTAGATTTGGTACTGATCATGTATATTACTGACTAGATTTGGTACTGATCATGTATATTACTGGGCTAGATTTGGTACTGATCATGTATATTACTGACTAGATTTGGTACTGATCATGTATATTACTGGGCTAGATGTGGTACTGATCATGAATATTACTGGCTAGATTTGGTACTGATAATGTATATTACTGGCTAGATTTGGAACTGATCATGTATATTACTGGCTAGATTTGGTACTGATCATGTATATTACTGACTAGATTTGGTACTGATCATGTATATTACTGGGCTAGATGTGGTACTGATCATGAATATTACTGGCTAGATTTGGTACTGATAATGTATATTACTGGCTAGATTTGGTACTGATCATGTATATTACTGGGCTAGACTTGGTACTGATAATGTATATTACTGAGCTAGATGTGGTACTGATCATGTATATTGCTGGACTAGATTTGTTACTGATCATGTATATTACTGGACTAGATTTGGTACTGATCATGTATATTACTAGCTAGATTTGATACTGATCATGTATATTACTGACTAGATTTGATACTGATCATGTATATTACGGACTAGATTTGGTACTGATCATGTATATTACTGGACTAGATTTGGTACTGATCATGTATATTACTGGGCTAGATTTGGTACTGATCATGTATATTACTGGGCTAGATTTCGTACTGATCATGTATATTACTGGCTAGATTTGGTCCTGATAATGTATATTACTGGGCTAGATTTGGTACTGATCATGTATATTACTGGGCTAGATTTCATACTGATCATGTATATTACTGGCTAGATTTGGTACTGATCATGTATATTACTGGCTAGATTTGGTACTGATCATGTATATTACTGGGCTAGATTTCATACTGATCATGTATATTACTGGGCTAGATTTGGTACTGATCATGTATATTACTGAGCTAGATGTGGTACTAATCATGTATATTACGGACTAGATTTGGTACTGATCATGTATATTACTGGACTAGATTTGGTACTGATCATGTATATTACTGGGCTAGATGTGGTACTGATCATGTATATTACTGGGCTAGACTTGGTACTGATAATGTATATTACTGAGCTAGATTTGGTACTGATCATGAATATTGCTGGACTAGATTTGGTACTGATCATGTATATTACTGGTCTAGATTTGATACTGATCATGTATATTACTGACTAGATTTGGTACTGATCATGTATGTTACTGGTCTAGATTTGATACTGATCATGTATATTACTGGCTAGATTTGATACTGATGATATTACTGGGCTAGATTTGGTACTGATCATGTATATTACTGAGCTAGATGTGGTACTGATCAAGTATATTACTGGCTAGATTTGGTACTGATCATGTATATTACTGGGCTAGATTTGGTACTGATCATGTATATTACTAGCCAGATTTGATACTGATCATGTATATTACTGGCTAGATTTGGTACTGATCATGTATATTGCTGAGCTAGATTTGGTACTGGTCATGTATATTACTGACTAGATTTGGTACTGATCATGTATATTACTGGACTAGATTTGGTACTGATCATGTATATTACTGGGCTAGATTTGGTACTGATCATGTATATTACTGGGCTAGATTTGATACTGATGATGTATATTACTGGGCTAGATTTGGTACTGATCATGTATATTACTGACTAGATTTGGTAGTGATCATGTATATTACTAGCTAGATTTGGTACTGATCATGTATATTACTGGGCTAGATGTGGTACTGATCATGTATATTACTGACTAGATTTGGTAGTGATCATGAATATTAATGGCTAGATTTGGTACTGATCATGTATACTACTGGGCTAGATTTGGTACTAATCATGTATATTACTGGCTAGATTTGATACTGATCATGTATATTACTGGGCTAGATTTGGTACTGATCATGTATATTACTGGCTAGATTTGGTACTGATCATGTATATTACTGGCTAGATTTGGTACTGATCATGTATATTACTGGGCTAGATGTGGTACTGATCATGTATATTACTGGCTAGATTTGGTACTGATCATGTATATTACTGACTAGATTTGGTACTGATCATGTATATTAATGGGCTAGATGTGGTACTGATCATGTATATTACTGGGCTAGATTTGATACTGATCATGTATATTACTGGGCTAGATTTGGTACTGATCATGTATATTACTGGCTAGATTTGGTACTGATCATGTATATTACTGGCTAGATTTGGTACTGATCATGTATATTACTGACTAGATTTGGTACTGATCATGTATATTACTGGGCTAGATTTGGTACTAATCATGTATATTACTGGCTAGATTTGGTACTGATCATGTATATTACTGACTAGATTTGGTACTGATCATGTATATTACTGGGCTAGATTTGGTACTGATCATGTATATTACTGGGCTAGATTTGGTACTGATCATGTACATTACTGGCTAGATTTGGTACTAATCATGTATACTACTGGGCTAGATTTGGTACTAATCATGTATATTACTGGCTAGATTTGGTACTGATCATGTATATTACTGGCTAGATTTGGTACTGATCATGTATATTACTGGGCTAGATTTGGTACTGATCATGTATATTACTGAGCTAGATGTGGTACTGATCATGTATATTACTGGCTAGATTTGGTAGTGATCATGTATATTACTGGGCTAGATTTGGTACTGATCATGTATATTACTGGGCTAGACTTGGTACTGATCATGTATATTACTGGGCTAGATTTGGTACTGATCATGTATATTACTGGGCTAGATTTGATACTGATGATGTGGTACTGATCATGTATATTACTGGCTAGATTTGGTACTGATCATGTATATTACTGGCTAGATTTGGTACTGATCATGTATATTACTGGCTAGATTTGATATTGATCATATTACTGAGCTAGATGTGGTACTGATCATGTATATTACTGGGCTAGATTTGGTACTAATCATGTATATTACTGGCTAGATTTGGTACTGATCATGTATATTACTGACTAGATTTGGTACTGATCATGTATATTACTGGGCTAGATTTGGTACTGATCATGTATATTACTGGGCTAGATTTGGTACTGATCATGTATATTACTGAGCTAGATTTGGTACTGATCATGTATATTACTGAGCTAGATGTGGTACTGATCATGTATATTACTGACTAGATTTGGTAGTGATCATGTATATTACTGGGCTAGATTTGGTACTGATCATGTATATTACTGAGCTAGATGTGGTACTGATCATGTATATTACTGACTAGATTTGGTAGTGATCATGTATATTACTGGGCTAGATTTGGTACTGATCATGTATATTACTGAGCTAGATGTGGTACTGATCATGTATATTACTGACTAGATTTGGTAGTGATCATGTATATTACTGGGCTAGATTTGGTACTGATCATGTATATTACTGGCTAGATTTGATATTGATCATATTACTGAGCTAGATGTGCTACTGATCATGTATATTACTGGGCTAGATTTGGTACTAATCATGTATATTACTGGCTAGATTTGGTACTGATCATGTATATTACTGACTAGATTTGGTACTGATCATGTATATTACTGGGCTAGATTTGGTACTGATCATGTATATTACTGGGCTAGATTTGGTACTGATCATGTATATTACTGAGCTAGATTTGGTACTGATCATGTATATTACTGAGCTAGATGTGGTACTGATCATGTATATTACTGACTAGATTTGGTAGTGATCATGTATATTACTGGGCTAGATTTGGTACTGATCATGTATATTACTGAGCTAGATGTGGTACTGATCATGTATATTACTGACTAGATTTGGTAGTGATCATGTATATTACTGGGCTAGATTTGGTACTGATCATGTATATTACTGGGCTAGATTTGGTACTGATCATGTATATTACTGGGCTAGATTTGGTACTGATCATGTATATTACTGGCTAGATTTGATACTGATCATGTATATTACTGGCTAGATTTGGTACTGATCATGTATATTACTGGGCTAGATTTGGTACTGATCATGTATATTACTGGCTAGATTTGATACTGATCATGTATATTACTGGCTAGATTTGGTACTGATCATGTATATTACTGACCAGATTTGGTACTAATCATGTATATTAATGGGCTAGATTTGGTACAGATCATGTATATTACTGGCTAGATGTGGTACTGACCATGTATATTACTGGCTAGATTTGGTACTGATCATGTATATTACTGGGCTAGATTTGATACTGATCATGTATATTACTGGGCTAGATGTGGTACTGATCATGTATATTACTGGGCTAGATTTGGTACTGATCATGTATATTACTGGGCTAGATGTGGTACTGATCATGTATATTACTGGGCTAGATGTGGTACTGATCATGTATATTACTGGCTAGATTTGGTACTGATCATGTATATTGCTGGGCTAGATTTGGTACTGATCATGTATATTACTGGGCTAGATGTGGTACTGATCATGTATATTACTGGGCTAGATTTGATACTGATCATGTATATTACTGGGCTAGATGTGGTACTGATCATGTATATTACTGGGCTAGATGTGGTACTGATCATGTATATTACTGGCTAGATTTGGTACTGATCATGTATATTACAGGCTAGATGTGGTACTGACCATGTATATTACTGGCTAGATTTGGTACTGATCATGTATATTACTGGGCTAGATTTGATACTGATCATGTATATTACTGGGCTAGATGTGGTACTGATCATGTATATTACTGGGCTAGATTTGGTACTGATCATGTATATTACTGGGCTAGATTTGGTACTGATCATGTATATTACTGGGCTAGACTTGGTACTGATCATGTATATTACTGGGCTAGATTTGGTACTGATCATGTATATTACTGGGCTAGATTTGATACTGATGATGTGGTACTGATCATGTATATTACTGGCTAGATTTGGTACTGATCATGTATATTACTGGGCTAGACTTGGTACTGATCATGTATATTACTGGGCTAGATTTGGTACTGATCATGTATATTACTGGGCTAGATTTGATACTGATGATGTGGTACTGATCATGTATATTACTGGCTAGATTTGGTACTGATCATGTATATTACTGGCTAGATTTGGTACTGATCATGTATATTACTGGCTAGATGTGGTACTGATCATGAATATTACTGGCTAGATTTGATACTGATCATGTATATTACTGGCTAGATTTGGTACTGATCATGTATATTACTGGGCTAGATTTGGTACTGATCATGTATATTACTGGGCTAGATTTGGTACTGAAAATGTATATTACTGGGCTAGATTTGGTACTGATCATGTATATTACTGGGCTAGATTTGATACTGATCATGTATATTACTGGGCTAGATGTGGTACTGATCATGTATATTACTGGGCTAGATTTGGTACTGATCATGTATATTACTGGGCTAGATTTGGTACTGATCATGTATATTACTGGGCTAGACTTGGTACTGATCATGTATATTACTGGGCTAGATTTGGTACTGATCATGTATATTACTGGGCTAGATTTGATACTGATGATGTGGTACTGATCATGTATATTACTGGCTAGATTTGGTACTGATCATGTATATTACTGGGCTAGACTTGGTACTGATCATGTATATTACTGGGCTAGATTTGGTACTGATCATGTATATTACTGGGCTAGACTTGGTACTGATCATGTATATTACTGGGCTAGATTTGGTACTGATCATGTATATTACTGGGCTAGATTTGATACTGATGATGTGGTACTGATCATGTATATTACTGGCTAGATTTGGTACTGATCATGTATATTACTGGCTAGATTTGGTACTGATCATGTATATTACTGGCTAGATTTGATATTGATCATATTACTGAGCTAGATGTGGTACTGATCATGTATATTACTGGGCTAGATTTGGTACTAATCATGTATATTACTGGCTAGATTTGGTACTGATCATGTATATTACTGACTAGATTTGGTACTGATCATGTATATTACTGGGCTAGATTTGGTACTGATCATGTATATTACTGGGCTAGATTTGGTACTGATCATGTATATTACTGAGCTAGATTTGGTACTGATCATGTATATTACTGAGCTAGATGTGGTACTGATCATGTATATTACTGACTAGATTTGGTAGTGATCATGTATATTACTGGGCTAGATTTGGTACTGATCATGTATATTACTGAGCTAGATGTGGTACTGATCATGTATATCACTGACTAGATTTGGTAGTGATCATGTATATTACTGGGCTAGATTTGGTACTGATCATGTATATTACTGAGCTAGATGTGGTACTGATCATGTATATTACTGACTAGATTTGGTAGTGATCATGTATATTACTGGGCTAGATTTGGTACTGATCATGTATATTACTGGCTAGATTTGATATTGATCATATTACTGAGCTAGATGTGGTACTGATCATGTATATTACTGGGCTAGATTTGGTACTAATCATGTATATTACTGGCTAGATTTGGTACTGATCATGTATATTACTGACTAGATTTGGTACTGATCATGTATATTACTGGGCTAGATTTGGTACTGATCATGTATATTACTGGGCTAGATTTGGTACTGATCATGTATATTACTGAGCTAGATTTGGTACTGATCATGTATATTACTGAGCTAGATGTGGTACTGATCATGTATATTACTGACTAGATTTGGTAGTGATCATGTATATTACTGGGCTAGATTTGGTACTGATCATGTATATTACTGAGCTAGATGTGGTACTGATCATGTATATTACTGACTAGATTTGGTAGTGATCATGTATATTACTGGGCTAGATTTGGTACTGATCATGTATATTACTGGGCTAGATTTGGTACTGATCATGTATATTACTGGGCTAGATTTGGTACTGATCATGTATATTACTGGCTAGATTTGATACTGATCATGTATATTACTGGCTAGATTTGGTACTGATCATGTATATTACTGGGCTAGATTTGGTACTGATCATGTATATTACTGGCTAGATTTGATACTGATCATGTATATTACTGGCTAGATTTGGTACTGATCATGTATATTACTGACCAGATTTGGTACTAATCATGTATATTAATGGGCTAGATTTGGTACAGATCATGTATATTACTGGCTAGATGTGGTACTGACCATGTATATTACTGGCTAGATTTGGTACTGATCATGTATATTACTGGGCTAGATTTGATACTGATCATGTATATTACTGGGCTAGATGTGGTACTGATCATGTATATTACTGGGCTAGATTTGGTACTGATCATGTATATTACTGGGCTAGATGTGGTACTGATCATGTATATTACTGGGCTAGATGTGGTACTGATCATGTATATTACTGGCTAGATTTGGTACTGATCATGTATATTACTGGGCTAGATTTGGTACTGATCATGTATATTACTGGGCTAGATGTGGTACTGATCATGTATATTACTGGGCTAGATTTGATACTGATCATGTATATTACTGGGCTAGATGTGGTACTGATCATGTATATTACTGGGCTAGATGTGGTACTGATCATGTATATTACTGGCTAGATTTGGTACTGATCATGTATATTACAGGCTAGATGTGGTACTGACCATGTATATTACTGGCTAGATTTGGTACTGATCATGTATATTACTGGGCTAGATTTGATACTGATCATGTATATTACTGGGCTAGATGTGGTACTGATCATGTATATTACTGGGCTAGATTTGGTACTGATCATGTATATTACTGGGCTAGATTTGGTACTGATCATGTATATTACTGGGCTAGACTTGGTACTGATCATGTATATTACTGGGCTAGATTTGGTACTGATCATGTATATTACTGGGCTAGATTTGATACTGATGATGTGGTACTGATCATGTATATTACTGGCTAGATTTGGTACTGATCATGTATATTACTGGGCTAGACTTGGTACTGATCATGTATATTACTGGGCTAGATTTGGTACTGATCATGTATATTACTGGGCTAGATTTGATACTGATGATGTGGTACTGATCATGTATATTACTGGCTAGATTTGGTACTGATCATGTATATTACTGGCTAGATTTGGTACTGATCATGTATATTACTGGCTAGATGTGGTACTGATCATGAATATTACTGGCTAGATTTGATACTGATCATGTATATTACTGGCTAGATTTGGTACTGATCATGTATATTACTGGGCTAGATTTGGTACTGATCATGTATATTACTGGGCTAGATTTGGTACTGAAAATGTATATTACTGGGCTAGATTTGGTACTGATCATGTATATTACTTGGCTAGATTTGATACTGATCATGTATATTACTGGGCTAGATGTGGTACTGATCATGTATATTACTGGGCTAGATTTGGTACTGATCATGTATATTACTGGGCTAGATTTGGTACTGATCATGTATATTACTGGGCTAGACTTGGTACTGATCATGTATATTACTGGGCTAGATTTGGTACTGATCATGTATATTACTGGGCTAGATTTGATACTGATGATGTGGTACTGATCATGTATATTACTGGCTAGATTTGGTACTGATCATGTATATTACTGGGCTAGACTTGGTACTGATCATGTATATTACTGGGCTAGATTTGGTACTGATCATGTATATTACTGGGCTAGATTTGATACTGATGATGTGGTACTGATCATGTATATTACTGGCTAGATTTGGTACTGATCATGTATATTACTGGCTAGATTTGGTACTGATCATGTATATTACTGGCTAGATGTGGTACTGATCATGAATATTACTGGCTAGATTTGATACTGATCATGTATATTACTGGCTAGATTTGGTACTGATCATGTATATTACTGGGCTAGATTTGGTACTGATCATGTATATTACTGGGCTAGATTTGGTACTGAAAATGTATATTACTGGGCTAGATTTGGTACTGATCATGTATATTACTGGGCTAGATTTGATACTGATGATGTATATTACTGGCTAGATTTGGTACTGATCATGTATATTACTGGCTAGATTTGATACTGATCATGTATATTACTGGGCTAGATTTCATACTGATCATGTATATTACTGGGCTAGATTTGGTACTGATCATGTATATTACTGAGCTAGATGTGGTACTGATCATGTATATTACTGGCTAGATTTGGTTTTTCTTCTTGGCTTTTTCAACTAATTTAGACAGGTACGATAAATTACTGACTAGATTTGGTACTGATCATGTATATTACTCTAGTGACCCAAATAAACGTACCGGTACGATTATTAATTCTTGAAGAAAAATCCACCCCCTACGCTCCTTATTTAAACCCCTACGTTTATTAATTTTTTAAGATAAAAAAATCTCAGAGAGATAACGCTCATGCGATGAATGGCCCAAACAGCCAAATTTTTTACTTCAAGTTTAATAACTTTGTTTCATTTCGTAACTTTGATCGTATTAGGCTATACGCAACATAGGCCTACTGGTTGCGTACTGCCGTACTGGTGAGAAATATTAATTTTCAAAAACTTTTCTCACGAAATGGTAGCATCTTTTTCCAAACAGCCTTATATATTATTAAATCGGGATTTTATCTCAAATTAATTAAAATTATTGCGACTTATTTGGACTAATGTTCTACCTTTAAATAACTTTTTTGTAAGTTTGGAAAATATATTCACCGCACATATTATCATGAGACATGACCAAATTAAATTTGTTTGCGATATTTCCCTGATCACTTCGGCTGCACAAAATTAGAATCTGTGATCTGTCACCAATCATCATCGATATTTTCTAACACTCAAATATTTGTTTTCAACACGCAATTGTTCCCAACGACTGTTTTATGCCCTAAATTGGAATATTATAATTTTCTTGGAGCGTATTGCTCCAAATTTCATGCTTCAATCACCGCCATCACTGAATCTTCAAGTGCATATTTTCTCAGCAAGACGTAATTCAATGACATACTTAGAATTATTCTGATTGGCCAAACTTCAAGCAATTGACACGTCACATTGCCTGTGTTGGGGATCGTCACGGGGAATGTTCACATTAATGGATTCTGGTGACGCCGACGCGACTCAAAATGCACCGTGAAAACGAAAGTTTTGCGTAAAGCGGTCTTTGAATGATGTACATTGTGTGGGGCAAACTACCTTGCAGGTGTTTCGTAGTTAAGAAGCGGGTGATAAAAAGCCAGCTTTGGCTAGTTTCCGGGGATTTGGTGACCAGGGAGGGTGTCTCAGCCTCGCCCCCCGCTTAAAATTAAAAATTCCATTGGTTCCATCAATCAAACAATGATGTTTCTAACTAAAATTCAGACATTTGTCTAATATAAAAGTTTAAAATTACTTCCAGCTAAAATTATACATTTACAATAAATTATATCTACAAATAGCACTCATCGAATTGACCGCACACAATCTGGTCTGGCGTCTATTACTGCCCACATATTCTCTTTCAGGCCGTGTCTGTGGGCGTGGAATGGCTTCATTATATAGAATCTCATGCTTTTGCACACTTAAAATTATCTCCTCCGTGTTAGGCTAATTAGTAGCACACTTACTACGCTCTGCAACAAATGCGAAATCACAGCGGACGCGCCGGACGTATCGTATGCTGCGTTGACTTTCCGTAGTATTATTAGTAACCTATTTTTGACGCCACGGATGCGCCAGAGGCAACGCATACATGCAAACGTGTATACAGGCTTTTAGTAGTATATGCTCCCAGCCGGGAGCTGGGCACGAGAATGAACTGCGGTTTATCTTAGTTTTTTTTGGTTTTTTTTGTCAACGCAAATTCTACACTTGCACTTAGTGTGACTTTGGTAGGCATCACAGTTTGAGTTTATCAGCGTCTCTTAACTGATTGAGTTCTATGTTATTCTTGGTGGTCAGAGCATTGATCATCAATATTTGTTTATTACAAATTATTGGAGAGTTCCTGAAGGTGTGGCATTAACCTAAGTTGTACAACTTTGCGAATTATTGTCTTGCTTGACGGGAAATATATGACGCTTCATATACTTGGCACTTCGGACCTCGTTTCTGAGTTTCGTTCATGAGCACACTCCCTATTCTTAATATAATAATATCACGGGAAACCTCGTGGCTGTGTTTGAAATCAGTTATAAAGAAAACTAAAAAAATAGGTGCATGGACAAAATGGATAAATTTAGACGCAAGTCTGATAGCGAGAGAAGCGGAGAAGTCGAATTTGCAGCTCCAGCTGTCCGTGCATGAGGACTCGACCACAGCAGCCTCAGAATCGCTCAGAAAACACATTTTGGCTCTCATTTTTTAAAAAAAATTCCCGGGAGAGGCCCCCACCGCCAAGAAGGGATACCATCTCTTGTATTCGTTCCACCACCCCCCCCCCCCCCCCACCCGACCACCACACACACATTTACAGCTGTGTGGCTTGGATGACGCTGTGCATCATAATGTCATATGACTGCCGCCTCCTTTGGATCTGCCATGATAACCACCCTGCCATATTCTTTACATTGCTACATCCCTGTAATTTGTAGGCCCATATTAGGCCTATATCTCAAATTTAAAATCAGTGCATGAACACCTGGAAAGGGGACCAAAGGGAAGCTTTCTTTAACCCACACCCCTTCCGTATCCCCCTCCCCCAGTTGCGAAATTCATACCCTACACCCCCACCTAAACTCAAAACTCACTAGCCACATCTTTTCTTGTTTGATTTCCACAAGCTCATGTTGTAGGCCTACTAGTAAACCTACTCAGTCATCCGCTGCCGAAACAACTCCCTTGAAAATTCCAGAAGTTCAGTATTTTCTTCTTGGTTCTGGTCGCCCGCCTCAAAATGACAACCCTGGCATAGACCAGGTTTGTACACCAATAATTTTTGCTCAATACTAGTAGGCCTAACGTTGATTCTCTGGAGATTTCTGACATCTGAATGTTCATATTTTAACTCAGAGTGAGATAAGCAAACTACAATTACCCCCGACGAGGGCCCCTCAAGTAAGTATTGCACGCGCGAACTTTTAAAAAACCCTTCAGGTTTCAGCCACGTCATATGTATACAGAAAACCCCCATCTTTTTCTTTTAAAATGGCTACTAGTACCGCCGACGATGCTTTCCGAGAACGGAAAGAAAAATACTCACTTCAAAGTAAAAAAGAATTAGCAGAGCTCGTTGATAAATACAAAGAAGAACACCTGAGTGAATTTGCAACAAAGCCCAAAGAATGGGACCCTAAAAGAAAACGGTTTGTGAAAAGAATGAACCAAGAAGGCTTCCTTGCCAAAGCTGTCAGGGGACATTTCCCGTCTCTCAGAAACGCAAAAAATGATGATGAAAACTTCCAAAAGGCCATCCAAGTCGCAAGGCGTGCACATAATAACTTCAAGCGCAAACAGTTAGAACCAAATGAAGTACCGTTGGCTAATAAGAAATTTACAGAGCCTGGTGGGGGTAGGAAACGCCGAGCCGAACCCATCAGACAAGCCGTTTTTCACTGGTTTGTGGACGTCAGGGGGACACTTAAGGGGCGTCTGCCGGTTAAGATGTTTCGCGCTAAAGCCAAGGAATTGTACCGAACCTGGGTCGACAAAAACCCCGAGGAAAATACTGAACCCCTCGAGTTTTCAAGAGAGTGGATTCGTCAGTGGATGACCGAGTATAATGTGAGTTTGAGGAAACCAAACAAACGATTCATGATAAATAAAGATAAACGGGTGCACAGAATTATTGAATTCATTAAAAATGTGTACAGAGTGAGATATTATTTTTTACATCATTTTAAAAAAGAACCAATAATTATCAACGGCGACCAAATGCCATTGCATAGGAATGAGTCACACCAGCAAAAAACCCTCTCCCTGAAAGGAGAGCCAGTTTACATAAAAGAAAACTATATGCTCTCCAGAGAGCGGTGTACTGTATTCACCCAGGTGTCCTCTGACCAAAATAATTCATTTCCCAGCCCTGAATTTGTGTTTAAAGGGAAAGGTCTTAGAGTGAAGCTAGAAAACAAAAACAACTTAAAAGTGCATTGGTCGGAAAAAGGTTCCTACAGATTGAATACGATGTTAGAAACGACTGGGAATTTAAAAAAATAGGTACAACATGTTTACCCACAAAGATTTTGCCATATACATTTTAGATGATTATTCCGTCCATTGCTCAGAGAAAGTTAGAGCCAAAATCCTTAAAAAAGGCTACATTCTTATTGTCATTGGTGGGGGAGTGACTGGGGACATTCAAGTAAATGATACACACATCCACCACCAACTGAAAGCATTATATAGGGATCTCGAAACCGAGGAAATGATAAAACAACTAACAAGTGACCCTAACAAAATTCCTTCCCCTTCCCGAGATAATATGATGGAAATGTTGATGCAAAGCTGAAAATCGCTAGATCAGAATACTACTAGTACGAATGACATGTTAAAAAATAACTTCATCACAAACAGTTTCGATGGGAAGGAGGATTTCATGGTCTCTGACAAACTCTTCACACTCGTTGGAGAGGAAATCAAGAAATTCAGAGAAGAGCAACTTGTGTCGGAAGTGCC